>CM060709.1:257456555-257551435 GCA_030686995.1 Artemisia argyi | reverse complement strand
TTAGTATGTGCCCAATAATTGTTTGTTTTTTCTTTTCTTTGTTAGGAATTGTCTTTTACTTTTTCAAAAACTTGCAAGTATCAATAAAATGTTATGGTTTCTAGCTAATTCCGTAACGCATTTCACTTTATTGCGTACATTCTTATATATGTCAATATTGTTATATTATATTTTTGCCTACATGGCGTGCATGCACTAATTAAGACCCACGAAGGCATAAAGGATGAGTAAACCTACTAATTCACTCGTTGAGTAAGAGGGTTGCAAACCCATCAACATTGGATCACGCATCCTTGCTAAGCGCCTTACTTTTGAGACGTTGAGGTAAGTTTCCCTTGCGCGTCCCACGAAGGATGCGCAAATATCAAGTACACTGTACAAAGCTTAGTATATAACGAGCCAAGACTCTTGGTCACATAATAAAACTTTGCAAAAATTAATGCAAGTTTATTTTCATTCTTATAATTTATCTTAAGTCACGCACTTAATTTAAACAGAAAAGAGTATCTTATTTAATCTTTTTACACAAAAAGACAACTACCATAACATGCAAAAGATATACTTTGTTATACAATAAATATACAAGTCACAAAAAGCCTATATGCTATGACGATGCTCAGGACTATCTTCTGGAGCAGCGGAACTTCCTGCCTCTTGAAGCTTTCTCAAGAGCAACGCATCCTTAGGCGATACGATCACTACACTAACAGGAATCCCATCAGACCTAGGAATATGTGCAGCGCCTACACCGCATAAGACGGCCTTGCCCTTAATACCCTTTTTTTGGGCAGCTCTCTCTGCGTGGCGCTCCAACACCTCCTTCAGAGGAATCTCCTTCTCAAGAGCAAACGGATTCAGCATATGGCGAGGCTGTGCAAAAACAGGAACCTGCAGCTGCGACTCGTCAGGCTTGAGGAAGTAGTCTGGCTGCGCTTCTGCATCCTCCAAGATATGGCGCCCCAGGGTCAACCCCTCCATAATTACCTTTATGGGGTTATCCTGGTCGCGCTCCAGCTGTGCAATATGAGGAAGCTCAAGAAGCTTCATCCCCTCCATGGCCTGCATCAGCTCGTCATAAGCACTTGCGTTATAGCCAGGCACCTCAGTCAGGGCCACGTTTAACGCCTTGGCCTCATGGAGCTCCTCCATAGCTTGCGCCCTTCCATGCTTCACGGCGCATTGCACCACCTTTCCAAAGGTCTCCAACACCTCTGGAGACTCCAAGGTGCCCATAGCAGCCAAGCGCAGTCCATGACTGATCAACCACCTACATCAACAAGAACAACTTGCATTAGAAGAGACAAACCAACAAATATAATAAGGCAACATTGCAGGAAAATATGTAAGGAAATACCTGCGCTCAGCTATGGTAGACATCAGATGAGGGTGTAACTCCTCATCATAGTCTATGCTCAGGCCACGCAGCTTCTCCTCCTGCACCTGAACAATCTTCTCCATGCGCACCTTGAACTCATTGATGTTCGCAAAATGCTCCTCCTTCTTCTCCTCAAGATACCTTACCGCCCAGGTAAGGTTGGCCCTAAACTGATGAAGTTCCCCGCGCGCTTGCTGCAGCTTAGCCATCGCGGTCAACTTCTCGTTCGTGACCTTGTCTGCGTGCGCCTTGAAGGACCCCACCTCCGCTTGCGCTTCAGCCAGCTGCGCACGGAGAAGAGCTATCTCCTCATCTTTTTGGGCAAGAGTGCAACTCTCCCCGACATATCTCGTCTTCAACTGAGCAACTAGCTCAGTTTGACGCTCAGCAGTAGCAGCCAACTCCACCAACAACTGCTGCGCAGATACGTCCTCATCCACCTTCACTCCGTCCTCCCTGTTTTCATTCTGCGGAGGGACCACAGTCTCCACAAAGGCCGCATCATCCTTCGCAGCATAGTCACTGCAAATGAATAACGAAGACAGTTAGCGCATTTACGACAAGTAATAACAAAATATAAAGCATGAGGAAGATCACTTACAGAAACGGAGAGACCTTTGCAGCCTCCTTATCCACACCAGAAGTGGATGTGTCCTCCTCTGCGGATGACTCTGCATCCGCTATCAGATGGCGCCTCCTCTTGGAAGTACCACTGCCACCAGCCTCTCCTTTGAGCTTTAGATTTTGCGCTACCACCTCAGGCTTCAGTATCTCTATGCTGTCAGAAGATTCAGCTTGCACCTCCTCTACATGCGCAGTCTCAACAGTCGGCGCCACGCTCTGTACGGGCGTCACAAGGAGAGGAGGCGAATCTTCATGGCCAATTGGCCCCAACACAGTCAGATGACCCGCAGTCGCTTCCAAAAGCGGTTGCTCGTTCTCCCTCAGAGGGCGCACACCAACGGTCACCTGCTTCGGCTTCTCCAGCTTTACCACCGCAAACAAATCCATCTCTGCGCAACAGGAACAAACAGCAAAAACAGAGATTAGTTATTAAAAGTGCGCATACAGAAAAACTTACATTATTGGAAGCGAACAATAAAAAGGGATGAACACCCACCCCGGCCTTCCTCATCAATGAAGGTTGGCACCTCCTCAGCACCAAGGAAATAGTTGCGACTCAACCCCACGTGCACCAAAAACTCCTCATGATAAGGGTTAATGGGGATGCGGTTGGCATCAATAGTCTGCGCATCTGCCAAGCTATATGAACCGGGTGCGGGGCGCCGATCCCTCGGCAATGTCTCTTGAGTATAAAACTTAAATGGTGATGGAAACACCACATCGTCCACCCAGAAAAAATACTCCCTCCAATGCCTCAGCGAATCTACCTTCTCGGTATAGCACTTAAGGCTCCCCGTGCGCTTCGCAAAGGATACCCATCCATGCGACCACGTTGTGTGGTAAAATGCGCGGAATAGGTCAACGGTTGGTTCTATCACAAGTAAACGACAATTTACTTCAAAATTCGATACCTTTGCCGCACCTATACAGTGCAACTGTGAGATATGAAGGCGATAGAAATTGAGCACATTGCTCAAGAATATGGATATTGGTACGCGATAATTAGCGTACTCAAAAAAGCGCGTGTATAGCCCTATCTTCCCTTCGGGGAAATCGGCAATACACGCATCAACGTCTGGAGCCTCTAGATGCACATCCATAGGAATGAAGTAATCAGATGAGAACTAATGAACATCATCCTCATTCATCGCAGAGCGAAACTCATCCAACTGAGCAACACTTTTTTATAAAGATATACTAAGAGGCGCACACGCAATTACCTAACAAAACAGCTAATTTCTTTGAAAATACGCTTTGAAGAAATGTGCAATGGTGAATGTGTGTTTTTACTGTGTGTTTTCGGTAAATGGAGGCGGTGACGCTTATATAAGCAATCAAAAAACCGAAGATGAAGGCCACGTGGATCCCACTCATAAAACGTGTGGCTGGAATCCGAAACGGTACATGCACTTTTTCCCATTTTCCAAGGGACACGTGGGCACAACCCCCGATTTACGAGGCATTTCTTTGAAATATCTAGGACTAGATACATAGTTCTCAATATTGGGCAGCAATATTCAAAATTCCTCCCGCCACGCTTACCGCTGTTCTAACTAGTCTAGCATCCGCGGCTACGAGCCGCGCATACTAGACTGGGGGGACATGATGATGTATAGTCTATATTTGGGCCACGAACCCAAATGATAAACATCACTAAGGCCCAAAAACCACCACAGGTGAGCTATTATAACTTGGGCCGCATTAATAATGGGATTGGGCTCACGTAGACCCATGTAAAACCTCAAAAAAATCTTTATAATTAATACCGATTAATTATATATTAATCTCTGTCAGTATTGTAATCACCATTTTTACGGGGAAATTTAAAATTTTCTTAGTATATTAAAATGGTCACGATTACGATATTGCAAAATTCACCAAACGACAAAACAAATCTCGACACGTTATCCAAAATATAAATATATTATTAATATATTTACTAATACTAATTATTAATTACTAAACTTAAATAATTATCTCTAATTACAATTAACAAAACTAACCGGGCCCTTAATTATAATCCATAAGCCCAACCCTATTCCTTTCTTGTCACTATTCACAGCAGCCCAACACCAAGCCCAACTTTTCTTTTTATTTCATTTTCCAGTCGACCAGGTCCCCTCCAAAACACCCTTGTATTTTTCGATTTTTGAACACAACACATACATATTTTTATACCTCCTAATTGTCTACCCGCCAAAGAATTAGGACACCAAATTTTAGTTCTAAGACGAACGTTTGATACGTTTAATAGAGGCAAAGTGTTTGGCCAAAATCCAACCCATTCGACACATGTAAAAATTCAAAACTCATCCATTTTAATCCCGGTTTGTTTCTAAATGATCCTAATAATATTTCAAGCATGTTTTCATGTTTAACTATGAGTTTCATCAGCTAGAACCAAGCCTCACATGATTTCTACAATTCGTGTATAGTTTTTATATATATCTCGACATATATGAAACAAGTCAATTCACATTTGATTTCTCCTCACATTCATATATTCTTAAAGTCCTCCTATGTCAGAAATAGATCTCTTGAGAGCCCTTCATTCACTGACAAGAACTGTAGATCAAGTAGAAGATGTTTTCATAATTATATAAACATATACGTATTCTTATAACTTCATATAACTCTCCCTAGCTCACCACCTTCTATCATCCATTAAATACTATCAAAATAACTCTCATTCATCTACAAAAACTCCTCTGGACGACCAGAAATTAATCTTGGTTCATTTGGAAGATTTGTCGAAGAAACGGGTTATATATATATGAACGTATAAGTGGGTTAGCGAACGTGGGTTTAGTTTCTTGTGTTCTAGTCAATCTCCGCGAGTTCCTTCACCACCCTAGAGGTGTTGTAAGTCATTTCCAACTCTTTTGATTTCATTTCAAGCGTTATTTCATGTTCATGCATTACATATATTTTTCGAACGTATATATATACTTTGCTTATTTTTCTACGTACACCCTCACGTATAGAACACGACAAGTGACTAGCCTCTATCTTGGAAGGCCTAGGAGTCACGATACACCCTCACTTCACGTTTATTTCTAAGTTGCATGCATCATTCGACACTATTTTAGAACCTTACTTAATCGGTACAAAAACTCTAAATACTTAGAAATATTTCTAAGTCTTTTCATACATAAAAACGTCCCATAAAACAATCGTGTATCTTGAAATTTTACTTAACGAGTATAATAGATTTTTATACCATCTAATAGACACCATGCTAGCTACAACTTTCGTATAAATAACATGTAAAAATAACCACGTCTCGACACCCTAAATCGACCAAAGTGAATTGCAAAACTCGTACACATCATAAACACTTAGAATTTTTCTAAGTCTTTTTACCCAGAAAATAGTTCCAGGTAGCGACCAAAAGGACCCTTTAAAACTCAAATTCGCTTAACAACATATCTATATTTTTGCACAACCTAATTCTCCTTGCTACAAACTAAAAGTTTCATGTTTATAACTCGTAAAAATAAGCTCATCTAGACCTTCTAAATTGGCCAAAGTAAAACATAAAAACTCATTTTCAAAACTAATTATAAAAAGCTTAATGGACTGAAAAGCCCAATAAACTGAAAATAAGCAATCCGTATAAGCTGGACCAAAAAGCTATTTTGATATAATTTTATAACATTAAAAATGAGTCTAGGGATAAGCCCAACTTGTCTCAACGCTCACGGATCGTTAAACACTAACGGGCCTTTAATTTAGCTCGTTGAAGCCCATTTATTGAAAAATAAGCTATTTTTACAAATAAGCAGTTGAAATAAGTTTTAATAAGTGATTGAGCCTAAACCGTCTTATTATTATTGACCAAGGTCAATAAGTCAAAGATAGCCTAGAATCAATACTCCGGTGATAGTGTAGTGTTTCCCCGGGTCGTAAAAGTCCCAGCGAGATTGAAATGGTGCTTTGGAAATCGTTTATGAGAAAGTGGCACTGAGGACAGTAGCCAGATGATGTGGAGATGATATTGCTACTGTTATTTTGGTATTGGCAAACAGATATAATATTCACAATAATCAGATATCAGATATATGCACAAATTCACAATTAAGATCACGTATCGGACTGGAAAAGTGGGTTTTTGGTAATTATCAAACTACAGGGGGTGCTTTTGACACTTTTCAAAACTTAAAATAAAAAATGAAAAAGAAATTATAAAAGTGATTAAAATAATATTAAACTATTATTTAATTAATTAAACTATTTAAAATCTTAATTAAAATCTAAATTAATTAAACTAAAAATGACAAATGATTTAAATTAAACTAAAAATTTATAAAAATATTTTCTAAACCTAAATTAGAACTTGAAGAAAGTATAAAAAAATTAAAAATAATATTTTTGTCTTTTTGTGGTTTTGTAATTAATTAAAAACTATTTAACTTAATTTAACTAATTAAACTACTTTTAATTTATATTAATACTAAATTAACTTGGAAAATTAAGATAAAATTTATAAAATTACTTAACCATCACTGGAATCCTACAAAATTATAAAAACTCTAAAAATTATGTTTTAAGATTAAACAACTAATTATATACCTTTTAATTATCTTAAGTCTATTTTAAACAAATAAAATAAGAAAAATAGAAAATGAACAGTAGAATCTTAAAATTTATTTTCTAAAGACTTATTATATTATATTAGAACTAGGAAAATTATAAAAACTAGATTTAACTTTATAAAAACTAAGTAAGCTATTTAATACCTATTATTAATTAATAATTAATAAAACTAAAATTAAATCTAATAAATACTAAATGACAAAATAAAAATCTGAAAAATTTATTAAAATTACTTTACTATATAAGGTATTTAATAAAAATATAAAAACACTAGAGACTTAATTAAAATATAAAAATGAAAATTAAAATTAACTTGAATTAAATAGAAACTATCACTTATTTTAACTTGGATTTTTTTTGGATTTTTCTTTTACAGAACTACTTAATACCTTAAAAAGACAAACTTTTGTAAAAACACTTTTAAAATTAGCTTATAAATAAGCTGTGACACCCCCTTGTCTTAAACAGTTGACTTTGGTTGACTGTTTGGTCAAACTGGGTCAAATGGCCTTGGGTGGGGTCCACAATGGTGAAAACAGATACAAACAAGATAAGCAAACACAAATAAGCCAGAAATCACAATGCTAGGTCACAAATAAGCTGTTAAGAGAGCAAATAAGCACTTAGCAATTCCAAAGATTACTCAGATTAGGGACAAACTTGGTGAGCAATTGCAGGTGGGGTCCACTGTGACTCAGGTCAAACAAGTGGTCAAACCTAGGAGTCTACTAGGAGGGGGGTTGGAAAAACCTATCTATGGGGTCTGGGGTCCACTGAGGTGGTCACAAAACACCACCCAAGTGATGGTGGTGAGGTGGTGACTGGGTGAGCAGGGCACAAGCTTGCCCTGCAAGTTACTTTGTTGGTCTGTGGGACCCACTTAAACTTCTAAACAAATTAAGCAAAAAATTAAGCTGATAAATTAGCTGATAGACTTTTACCACACAAAATTTCAAGACTTAATAACCATTCCACAGTTCACAATTAAAATTGGAAATTTGGTGAAAATCTGAGTAGGTAACTTTTGACTTTTTGACAAGAACTTGACAATTGACTTTTGTGAACTTTGATCCTTCTAAACTAATTGAGATTGATGTTTTATGATATAATAAGACTAATTTAAGCAATTACCACAAATTACAAGCATGTATGACTGATATGGGATTGTTAAACCCACACAGTGAACTGCTATTGAAGATTAAATGTGATTTTGACTTTCTCACTAATAAGACCTAATTATTATGACTATTGTAACCTATTTAGACCTAAACTAACATGTAGGAAGCAATCTTAGACATTAATAACTACTGAAAGATGGTGAATCAGTCTAAACCAAACACCCCTTATAACTTATGAAAATGTGATTTTCAAAACAAATGGTTACTAGAGTTGGTGAACTTGATTCCAAACAACAATTAATAGTTATGTGAACTAGTTTTAAGCACTTAAGATCCAGATTATCAGATTACTCATACAAACTTAACATAAAAACTAATGAGACAGTTAAACTTATGATTATAAGTAACTAATTATTTTAAACAACAAGCTGTGAATTTTAAGTTAAAACGTATTTAAACAACACTTAAATAACTCAAACAAACAGAGATTAACACATATGAGCACACATTCAATCAAAAGCCAAACTAGGAATTTTTAACTAAGAATTAAAATAAGCAATTTTCTTACTAGGTTACCCTCAGCATGAACAGAGGGTTTTCCTTTGTAGCCTATCTTTAGATAGGCACTCTCAAGCTCAATTCAGCTCCTTGATTATGCTCAAATCCTGAAACAATCAACAAATATACACACAGTTGACTTTCATTGACCCTTTTTTGTTTCTTGATTATGTTATACTAACACTGAATTTTAAGGTCTCTAATAGCTTCAATGAGCTTTAGGGAGCTTATGTGAGCCTAGATTCAATCCATAATACCATACACCATTAACTCTCACACAATTCGAATTCTTAGCAAAATGAGTAAACTACAAATATAAAAACTAAACTTGAACCTTGAAATTTTATTGATTAAAAAGAGTGATAATACAAAGCTAACACTAGTACAATACTTGAATTAGGAAATTTAACACTAATTTGTTTGGAAATTTAAATTCGACACACTTTAATTAAAACTAAGCTACTACTCCTTTCTCTTGCACTCCATTCCTTTTATAGCTGCACATTAGGGTTCCCCTTAGCACTCTGAGCAAATCCCACCAATCTCTGATCAATTTGGTCCAATGGTAAGCCTACACGTGTTTTGGCGCCAAAAATCTGTTTCTCCAATTTGACTCTGATAACTTGAATTGGGGAGAAGCATTTAATGCAAAGGTGATGGGTAGGTGTAGGGGGTGGGGTGGTGATGATTGAGGTGCAAGTGGGGGGTGGTGGTGGCAAAACCAGGTGGTTTTGGGTCTGAGAGGTGGAGGTGGTTTGGGAGGGAAAAGATAAGCGGGGTGGTTTTGTTTTTGGGGGCGTTGACTGAGGTCAAAGTTGGACCCGGGTCAAAGTCAGGTGTGGACTGGGCTGAGGTGATTTTGGGCTTGGGTGGGCTTGTGGTTGTAACTGGGTTTAGTTTGGATTGGAATTGGATTTTGGTTTTAGTTTAATTTGGATCCGGTTGGTTTTTAATAGGAAATAATCACAAGGACTTAAAATGTAAATATGGGAAAGTTAAGGGACTGGATTTGGCATTTTCTTAGAGTATTTCAAAGGGTGTATAATGCCAAAGTATGATTAGTGTGAGGTGTAAATTTGAATTTCTCACTTTTAAAAACCTCAGGGACTAAATCTGTCAATTTCCCAAACTTTAGGGACCTGCCTTGAAACTTTTCCCAAAATTCACATAAGGACCAAACCTACATTTAAACATTAGCACAAGGACCACAAGTATTATTTTAAACCTCAGGGACCAAATCTGCCAATTTCACAAACTCCAGGGACCTGTTTTGCCAATTTTGGATTTTGAGGGGTAAAAGTGTAATTTTCTCAAACTTTATCACCCAAGGACTTATTTTGATAAATTTTGACTTTTCTTTGCCTTGGGTTGACTTTTCTTTCATTTTAAACTTCCAGGGACTAGATTTGACAACTTTTGAAAGTTGGGGGACTAAAACTGCCAATTATGCAAACTTTATGTGTTTTTCATCTGTTTTTGGTATTTTTGCATTTGAAACATGTAAAACACTTTCCTGGGATATTTTCACTATTTTGATTCATTATTGAGTGTTTTTGGATGTTTTGGCAGTTCAGAATTGGTAAAAATGATGAGTATTTACACACTCATCAATAAGCTTCAATAAGCTCCAGAAAATTTAATATAATTTTTCCCATAATTTTTGAACGTTTGGACTAAAAATGTAACGCGACGACACCTAAAAGGACTAAAACTGCCAAACCTTAAAAACTTGGACTAAAACTGTCAAAACAGAAAGTTTAGGATAAAACTTGATATTATTTAATATTCCAAGTTTAGATTGTAATATTGGACATGTAGTGGACTGTAATTATAAATTATATATAAAAAGGACTAACGGTGTAACGCTAACGCCGTTAGTATAAAAAGTGTAAAAACTGGAAAAGGACAAGGACCAACATATTATATTTGACATTCTTATTTTATTTTCTATTTTACGTCAACCATCACGTCATATGCATATTTATTACGTTTTATTTATATATATTATTTAACGTAACGTTAATAATATATATAACGATATTTCAAAAGTTGATATTTTTACTTACGATTAAAAAGGTAAAACTTTGATGGATAATTTAAATAAAGTATTTTATCATATCATGCATGACATAATAGTTACACTGCACATCATCTATTCGTCATAACGAATAAATATTATTCGTTATTCGTTCGTATTTACCAAATAGTATTTGGTCAAATTCTCAGATAAATTTATTTATCAGGTTCTGTATCAAAGACGTTTCCATAATCGTTCCCATAAATCTCATCCCACTTTACTTTTCATCATTCTTGTATCAATCCAGGTGAGTCATAGCCCCATTTCCAATAATTGTTTTAAACTCATTGGGGGAGATACATGCTTACATATACTTTGATAAGTTGATAAGTATATGAAATAAAATACATGATTCAAATCAATTTCCTAATTGATATTTATTTAATATGATTTGTGATTTAAGATGTGATATATATACAATACTTGACAAAATACTTAATTGAAATACTGATACTCATATGATAATGCTTCCAATTTGATTATTGTGGTATGTGATATATATTTTTTACTGATGAATTACTTGACTGAAATATTGATACTCATATGATAATGTTTCCAATTCGATTATTGTGGTATGTGATATACATGTGTTACTGGCGAAATACTTAAACTGAATTACTGATACTCAGACGATAATATTCTCAAACTGATTACTGTGGTATGATAATTGATTACGTGATGATATTCTGAATGATCCCATTATTACCTTGATATTGCCTAAGTTACCTTATCGCCATAAAGTCCCTCAATCATGAGCCATTAATCACTGTTAAGTGGGCGCGAATATAGTGAACAGATTCGAAACCTGTTAAGGAGTGACCTCCTGTCCCACTAATACTTGACGGAATGCCATTTGCAAATGGTTAGTCGTATTAGTCGTGATACACTATAATCGTAGACAAATAGAAATTGGCAAATCACCTATTATTAGAGGGCAAAATTTATCATTGATTTGATAAAACACCTCTTTTGGTTAAGCTTGTGTGTCATGAGGCTTGGTGCAATATCTATAAAGGAAATGTATGTTTTCAACATATATTTAGATGCAGCTGTATAGGAATTTGACCATACTTGAATTGTATATGTTATTAAATTAGCATCATGAGTTTCCAGCTCATGTTAGGATTATTGATTCCTTACTTGAATCTGAGTGATTATTTATATGATTTATCTGTGATTATAGACAATATTATTCAATACTCGTTTCATTACTGTTTGTATTTTATCAATACCAAATATTCCTGAAATCTATCAAAATAAATGGTTTTCCATAAAACTCTATGAACTCACCAACCTTTGTGTTGACACTTTTAGCATGTGTTTATCTCAGGTCTATAATGAGCAAGGATGGTACGGAGGAGCACGAATTCTTACAAAGGCTATAAATTTTACTATCATTCGAAAACTTATTTAAAAAACTTTGAAACCACTGGGACCTCATTTTGTAAACTCTGATATTCGAATGATAAATATTTTAAAATGAATAAATTGATAATTATTTTCTGCTGAAAAACTGTGAGCTATGAAGTAACACCCAATCTTTATTCCGCTGCAAATATTTTAAAATTGGGGGTGTTACAACCCAAGCCCAACTAAACTATATACGGTATAGATAAGGACCTTCTATCTGTGGAATAGATATCCTTAACCCGGATAAGCACCACGTGTACGAAACGTAAGGAGCACGAAACCTACAAGAATTCTGCGCCTATATAAGGAATGACATAATTCCCATTAAAGGTACGATTCACAAACCCTAAACTCTTTACGAGAACCCTAAACCGATTACTTACTCTCACGCCGGAGGATAATCGTGGGAGACAATCCCACGATAAGCCTAACGGTGTTTGTTTATTTTCTTAGTGCGCAGGTTTCAAGCATTAAGAAGCGAATTGGTACGAGAGCAAGAGCCCAAACTAGGAACGCCCAACTTTTGTATCAACATATACTATATTCTAAAAATCATTAGGGCGCGGGGTCCATATCAAGGTAATTAAAGAGTGGTTAACACCATGGGCTCCTATTGGTGTTTCGGGACAAGAGGCACAATCCTATTGGTTGGAGGAGTTAATTAATTGGATTAGCTACAGTACTGATGAATAGTATCCCGTTTTGGCACTGTTCTGCACTGTTTGTTTGGTACTGTTCTGCACTGTACACCACTTTCCACATTCATCTACTATCAAAAAAAAAAAATGCCAACTCTTGATTTCAGCTTATAACACATCATCAGTCAACAAGACGAAGTAAAGAATAAAAAGAAGCACGACGTAATTTTTGGTTATAAAAAGTTAACTGATATGTCAAAAATAATACCAAAAAAAAAAAAAAAAAATCAATTTTTTTTTTGGTAACATGGGTTTCCGACTCGACATTGCGAGCCGACTAATCCCACGGCGACTACCCTTTTTGATAGCCCGGAGTCGGCGCAGGTGAACCTTCGTGGCCAAAAGGGGATTAATTTTCTCCCCATTGGATTCGAACCCTTGACCTCCTCTTTGGAAGGCTGGTATTCTTACCGTTGGGTCACCCCTTGTAGTTAAAAAAAAAAAAAAAAAAAAAAAAAAAAAAAAAAAAAAAAAAAATCAACTTAACCGTAAACAAAATCTCATTTTGTCTTCAGCTTATACAAAAATCACATCCAGATACTATTCATAAGCTGAAGTCAAGAGTTAGCAAATGTTAACTGAAAGTTAACCACATCCGGTCCAAAAATAATACCACCAAAAAAAAAAAAAAAAAAAAAAAAAAAAAAAAAAAAAAAAAAACATGAAATTAGTATCCCGTGAGAGGTGTTACCGAACTGAGATCTTTAAAATACCAAAACCACAAACAAGATCTCATTTTGGTATTATTTTTGGTTTTATAAAAAGTTTAGAAATCTCATGATGATGGTTTTATATATTAATCGGTTTTATAAAAAGTTTAGAAAATAAGGTTTTCATTAAAATGAAGGGAAGGGGAAGGGGCGTGAGAGGTGTTACCGACAAGAGAAAAGGTGATGGAGTGACGGTGTGGTGGCAGCGGCGGTGAGGGTGTTTGGTGGCACGTCGAAGCTCAAGAAGCTCCAGAAAGGCTTAGAATAGCCCGATCTATTGATTGGGAGAGTAAAAGTTTTCGCCAAAAAATTTGCCGGTAACGGACGGTGGCCGGCGTCGGCGGTGGTTGCCGGAAAGAGTGTGACCGGCGAGGCGATATATATATATATATATATATATATATATATATATATATATATATATATATATAGAGAGAGAGAGAGAGAGAGAGAGAGAGATAGTGAGGTGTGTGTGATTTATGAGTGAGGAGAGAAAGAGATTGGTGTGTTTTATATAATAGGGACGGACCAAGCATGGCCAAAACAAACTACAAGGGTAGGATTGTAACAATTCGCATTTTCAGGTTACTATCCAATCCCAAATTTTTACTATTCACTTTCACTATTCATTTCTAAAATTTTTATTTCATATTCTCGTGAGATAAATTATTTCCATGATAAAATAAAAGTCTGACACTCATCGGATCATTTTCGCGAAAGTTATTAAGAAACTATACGTTTGGTTTCAAACGTCGTTTAAACACCCTGCACATAACGAAACCAACTGCGCCAATTTTCCTCACATCAGATTAGTGTTTATTACACTCATGATCAATTAGGGAATTTTTGATAATTAAGTTAAAATGTTACCAAATAGACCCTGTGCTGTACAAAACAGAAATTTACGTTTTAAGCACTTTTACTTATCCGCAACCTTAACCTATACATGCACCACATTTTATAAGACGTTTAGAAGCTTTCATATTTTTGGAAAAGTCAACATATTTTCCCTCCTCCTTTGACCAAAAATCATTCCTTGATTTTATAAATAATTCCTCGATTTTTAGGCTTACGGTTTATGCCTAAAAGACATTAAATACCAACCAACACTAGACTGAGCCCAGTCTAGACATTATAGGCCAATTTAATTCATTATTATCATATTAGAAAAGTTACATTTTACTTTTCTCCATTTTACGCAAGTTTCGTACGTTTTACGTATTACGCATTTTAGACCCGCGTTTCCAGTTTTAACAGGGTTTAAGCAACCCGATGGAACTTACCACTCATTTTATATTTTATTATAGAGTATATTGACAAGTTTAATCATTTCTACAATTTTCTTATTTTTACGATACCCAGTTTTACGTTTCTACAATTTACGGTTAGCGATTTACGGAACCAAAACTAACTCCATAAGTAGGATAATACCAAAAATGACCAAGTCATCCTATCCTACACTTATGAACCACCTCTTGGGGGGGGGGATTCACCCCTTTTGTGTCTTGATCTTATGCCTTGTGCTCTAGGATGATTACATGTGCTAAACTTCTCATGTAAGCTTTGATAAAATCTTACAAACTAACCTCCTTAAGGCATCTTCCTCGGCACCTTCCTAACCTCCTCAAGACCCTATATAAACCCCCTCCTCTCCCCATTTTGACGCCACATACACACTACACAAACACATTCTTATTGCCAGTTCACTTCAAGTTTCACACAAGTTTCAAGCTACAAAGTAACAACATCAAAACCTTAGCAAGTTTAGGTGATTATCATGAGTTTAAATCCACTAAAGTCACCTAAAACCTCATCACAAATCCTTCAAGAATACAAGAGTGTAGAAGGATTTCCAAAGTGTAGAGAAGTTTGCTCAATCAAAGTCCTAATCCTTGTTCTTAGCTTCCTTTCTTTAGAAAGCCTAAAGTTGTAAGAAACCCTAATACACTTTCTTGCTCAATATCATTTTTATACTTATTATGTTTCATTCATTCTATATATGGTCTTTGTGTTATGTTCATGATGTATAAAAACCATTAAAACAAGTTAAAGGAACCATATGTAGCTAAATAGACATAAACAAGAAAACTAGTGACATATATTGTGAAATTCGACCAAAATAGTATAACCATGATATTGGACACTTACCTACTGTTAAAGAGGACTTTACAAGGAAAACATACCAATTTGAATCACCTAAAATGAGTATATAAGTCAAAAGATATGGCTAATAGAAGTTACCAAAACTTTGCGGTAAAACTGTCTCAAAAATTTCTGTGACAGAACTAAAACACGTAAAAAGAGGCTTTTCTGCTCTGTTTTATCAAAAAGTTAAACACGAAAGTTGTCCGGAACGATGTTTTCTTCAAAAACTCAGGAGCACGGGTCCAGAAAACCCATAATGAATGATATTTTCTTCAAATTCTTAACAGCCCTTTTAAATACCCAAATGACTATATAATGGTTATAGCTAAGTAAAACCAAGAGGTCTAATGACCTTAAAGCCAAGACCACAACCATGGCTAAAGCTAAGGATGATTCTCAAAACCATGGTAGCAATGACCAAAGTCACGGCAAAGCCACGGGCAAATACCATATAACTTTCTAAGTCTAAAACATGAACTAAAGTGTTATTTGTAACATAATCTTCCAATTTGGATCTACTCCATCAAATGACCATGAGACTTTGCAAGTAATATCCATTCTAGGCTTAAGAAACTCATTGAAATAACAATCTTCATTTAAAATAAACTTTCTTAAGTTTATTCAATTATTCAGACATGTAACTTTTAAAGATCAAAAACATATATTTTCTATCAAATACTACAACACTAGGGAGCTTAATGTGAGGGGTTTCATTTGGGTAAACGGATCGATGAGTTGCTGGATTTATGAATTAAAGTGTCCTAGCTCCTCGAACATTTACTGTATGACCTCTGAATTATGACGGCCCGAACGGTAGTACGAGATATACAAACTATACATGTTTCATAAACCATTTTTATACAACGACTTACACTATATACTAAGTACTACATCATGAACAATATGCAAGACATATATAGGCACGTTTATGTTTTCTTAGACATTACTCCAACCTAAGTTGCAACAATTGTTCTAGGTTGCACGTAGAGGTTTTCCCGGCTTATCCAGCGATTTCATTATATCCTTAAACATCATCCAACTCACGGTGAGTTCATAGCCCCACTTTCCATTACTTAATTATTTTACAAACCTTTGGGGGGAATACATGCTATTTTAACCGAACACACTGCTTTGAAATTATATGCTATCCGATTGTTTTATTGTCACTAAGTACTATCCTTGCCAATCCAAGACCCCTTATCATGAACCGTTTAATCACTATTAATAGTGAGCGCGAATATTGTGAATATGCCTATTGGGATTGACGAATCCCATTTGTATTGACCAAATACGTTCAAACAAATGCACTAATATTTGAGATTTAGGTACGACGGAAAAGTACCTACCGGGGTAACTCCACCGATTGATATTGGTACCCGTTAACGTGTTGGTTGCATGAGCTTCGTGAATAATAATAACTGTTTTGTTTTCCAACCATGAGTATGAGTCTAATTAACTCACACTACCAATATATTGTGTTCATCCATTTAACAAACTCTATGAATATCACTCAACCTTTGTGTTGACCTTTTAAGCATGTATTTCAGGTCCATGATGATCGGGGCTGGCATAGAGGGGCACGGACTAAATCAAGAAGGCTATAATCTACTTTGTCATTCGATAAAACATCAAAAGACTTTATATTGATGTATTTTGTAAACATGGAACCTTTTGGGACCTAACTATGTAAACTCTGATATAGTTTAATAATTTGAATGATAAGTCTTTTTAAAACGACTCGGTTAGAGATCGTTTTCTATTATTATGACTGTTGTGCCGTCGAGTAACACCCAGTTTGAATTCCGCTGCATCATTGAATTGGGGGTGTTACAAGGATTAAAAATAAGGGGCGGATTTTACAATATTAACGGTGGGACCCATTTGGCGTACCAAACGGACTCGAAAAATTATGAAACTTGCAACATTGTTCACGAAATAGATTTTCCAATAAAATCAAGTATAAATTCGCATAACTTTCTCGAAGTCAATTTATTTGGCAAATTCGGTTCGTTTCGTGTCATTTCGAGTTTAGATTAAACACAACATTCCAGCTGATATGTGTCTAAATACACATATATTTTATACTGTTTAAACCCACAAAACGCCCAAAAACACACAAATGACCACAAAATACTATATATATCATTGAAATGTGTTTTTATGTGATTCAGGTACAAAAAGATTGAAAACAAGTGAAAAACATGCAAAGTTCACACAATTGACATTTTCAGTCCCCAGAGTTTCATAAATTGGCAAAACTAGTCCCTGAAGGTTTAAAATGAATAAAAAGTCAACTTTAGTCCTTGGGAAACCAAAAATGTTCACTAGTAATCCCTGGATAAAAGTTTTCACAAAATGGCAACTTTTACCCTTCAAGTTACAAAAATGGCAAATTTAGTCCCTGGGTGTTCAAAAATGGAAATTTTACAAATAATACCCTTGTACTATTCATAACTTACAATTTGGAACCTTTTTGATAACTTTTGGGAAATTACACTTTTACCCCCTAAGAATCCAAAAATGACACAAAAGGTCCTTATAAGTTTTAAAATATGAAAAATACAACTTTGGTCCTTGTGTTATTATTATATGGCAGGTTTGGTCCTTGGAAGAAAGTTTGGAAAGTTTACATGTCCAGTCCCTCATTTTTTAGTAATTACAAAAGTGGTCCTTGTGGTGTTTTTACTAGCAAACCAAACGGATCCCATGTAAATTGCAAACCAAGCCCACCCTTTTTACACCATCAACCCAATCCACCTTCCTGGGCCCATCTCACCCAAGCCCACCTCCATTTTTATTGTAAAAAGTCAGGGTCAACGAGACAGTCAAACCCACTTCCCTCTCCAAATACCACCTCCCTCAATACCACTCCCATGTGACCTCTGCAATACCACCCTACACCTTCATCAACACCAAACCCCATCATCACCCCTACCCCTCCACTTTTCCACCAATCACTCACCAACCCTCCCCCTCATTAATACCTCACCAAACCCCACTCAAACTTGCCCTAATTGGATTGATACCAATTTCCCGCCAAAACCCCATTTGACGGCTGAGATTGATTAGAAGCCATCCAATGGCTTAAAAAGGAGTGGGAAAGTCAGAGAAAGTGTCCAGGGTCTATAAAAATGAAAAAAGGAAGAAGAAAGAATTATTAGTTTTAGCTATAGTGTAGTTTAGTTTAGTTTCAATATCGTCTTAGTCCATTTTCTTTTCCAAATGTAATATTTAGCTTAAAAATGATGTAGTAAGTAATTTCAGAATATTTGAAACTCATTGTAATCCTTAATTTCAGTTGTTTCAGTCAAATTTAGTTTTTACCATTTTACTTTGAAAATTCTCAATTTAGTTTTATGTTGTTAAAAGTTGTTGAATTATGTTTGTTTAAGCTTATTTAAGCTCAGTTAAAAGCGTTTCAAAGTTTTTAAGGTGAATAAATTAGTGTGGCTCAGTTTATCAAGAATCATAGAAAATAGTCCATAAATGGAAAAGTCAATTTGGAAATGAATTGAAGCAGGGATTAAGGGTGATATTGGATTTACAGGGTTTTAGAAACCTCAAGGGAGGTATTAGGATGTATGTTGTGCCCTAGTCACTTGTTTTGCTCAGAACTCCATTGTAAAACCATTATTTCATTTTTTTATATGTACTGTAGCTTTGTTTGGAGCTTATATATCTGTGTATTTGTGCTTACATGAACCCACTTCAGCATAACATAACCCTTTGAATGCTAATCATGGCCTGAATCAGTAGAATCTTTTGAAAGTCTCATTTTCATACTCCTATAGGAGTGTTTGGATTAGTACTGTGTGTGGTCATTCTATGGTTGTATTGTTGTTATTTTAGCTTAGGTATATTGTATTAGTGTAAATTAGGACTAGTTAACCCTAAAATTCAAGTTCCTTTCAACAAAAGTCAAAATCATAGTGTAAGTACCTACACAGTTAACTGTTTAGGATTTTGAGATCCAATATCCTTCATATCCTTGCATAAATTGTTGTTTTAACTTAAAATGATCTTATTTTAGCTTATAGACATGTTTTTAGTCAGTTAGAATCAATTAAACTTCATAAAAGTCAACTTTAGTGTTTAACTAAAAAAGTCAAATTCAACCTTTTTCAGAAATTTAAAAAATTGCATGATTTTTAGAGAATTTTGTGTTTGGAGTTAGGCCCTGAAACTTCTACAAGTTGAAATCTATCAGCTTATCTCTAGAAATCCACCATTGTTTGATTTTTGTGATTTTTATTTGTAGCTTAATTGTTGGCTTAAAGAGGGTTGCAGGGCATGTGTTTACCCTGCACCACATATCATGATCACACCCCAACTTTCATGTGCCTCCCCTGACCTCCTTATTGGGACCCACTACCTGATTCTTGGCTTATTGGACAGCCAATAAGCCAAGATCTTTATACCATAGCTTATTTCTCAGTTTAGACCTCATCTCCTAGGGCTGCTACTAGTTTCTATTCTGTCCCATTTCACCTTAGTACATTGTATGCTCAGCTTTTTTACCCAAGTTCATGCCCCCTAGTGCATATTAGTGGGACCCAGGGGCTGAGCTTGGGCTTTTTAGAAAGCTTAACTAGGTGTCTTGTAGGATCCACACTGAGTTTGGGCTTCCAATTTCCCTAGTAGGCCCCACCAGGGCTGTTACTTGGCCATTTTGGCCTGCTTCGTATTAAGTTTTGGGTACTTTGCTTAGTAGCTTGTAGCAGCTTATTCTTTGTGCTTATTTCTTTTCTTTTGATCATTTCAAGTTCATGTAACCCTGGTGTAGCTTATTTTCCATTGTGGAATCAGCTTGTAGCTTTTTGGTTGGCTTGTGCACACTTCAAAGTCCTAATAAGCTTTAACATACAACCTGTTAAGCTTATTAGGTTCCATATTGCTTATTTCTGTGTTCCAGCCAAACTTCCTTTTTTAAAGTTTGTTATTTTTAGTTTTTAAATAGTTTTCCAAAAGAAAGTCCAGAAAAAGACAAAATTACAAATAGTGATAGCTTCTATTTAATATCTTTAGCTTATTTTTAGCTTATTTATTAAGCAATATCCATTTTTATATTTTTCCTAGGTTTCTTATAGCTTAAAATAATTTCAGTAATTTTTTCATATTTTTCTCCTTTCATCTAGTATTTTTAATAATTAATATTAGTTTTTATTAATTAATAATTAGTTTATAATTAATAATAATTATTTAAAAAGTCTTAAAAAAATATATTTTCAGTTTTAAAACTAGTTTTATATTATTTTAAATTTTTCCAAATTTAAATCTTATTTTTCTAGGTTAATTTCCTAATTATTTGTATTTTAGGGTATTTTAAATAATTAAAAGTAAATAGGAAATTAGTAATTAATTAATAATAATTATATAAATAGTGTAAAAATTAATTTTAATTTTTCAAAAATTTTCTTTTATCATTAGGATTGTAGAAACATAATTTTCATACTCGTAAGTATTTTATTTGCACAAAACTCGCGTTTTATTTTGTACGTTCACGTAAACTTTGAACTGAGCGTACACGTTTTTAGGTTTAAAACGTTTCTGGGTTTTCCAACTTTACAGTCTTGTTAATATAGCTTACTTAAGCTATTTCCTTGTATAAATCTGTAGTATAACTATTCACAACCCCTTTCTGTCCAAATTCACCCGATCACAAACCCGTTTGATAACAATTCACACCTCGTCGGGACATAACGACCCGGGGAAACCACTAAACTTCCACGGAGATTGACTCTAGGCTGTTTGACTTTGTTGACCATTCCTTGGTCAATATAAGTTGACTGTTTGGAGCCAATCACCCGCAGTAATGTGCGGGTATCCCCACTTTTCCTTACAAAATTACACGCTTCCATATATATATATATATATATATATATATATATATATATATATATACACAAAAAAATAATAATAATAAATAAATAAACAAAAATAAAAATTCAACGACATAATGAAAACAGACAACTAAAATTTATTCAAATTCCAACATGTATAACACCTTCTACTTAAAAAAACACACATTCTCAAACATATACATTAACGGAAAACAAATAACGTACGGCAAACACTCATGTAACAAAATTAATATCGACCAACACATTCCCGCGGCAACGGGCGGGTTTTCATGCTAGTTAATTACCTAAAATAAAATGTATAGTTATTTTATTTAAGTGTAATTTGTGTAAAACATTTAATTTAAATGTGTTTAAAATGTTTTAAGTATGTTTAAAAATATTTATTTACTTAGTTTGAAAATACTTATTGTTGTAAAATCACTCTTATAGCTCAGTCATGATTCATGATTCATAGCTAGTCATGAATGACTGACTTTGCAACGGATCTATTACATGAAGGACCAATTACGTAAATTTGTGTTGGATTTAGATTAAATATTAAAGATAACGGTACTGTTCACTTGACACCCATTGGGCGTTGCTTTAGCAAAAACAGGGCTGGCAATAGCCATCTGATAAATGTACTATAGTAGAAAACTAGTAATGTCTATCATGTGTTACATGTTTTTAAGAGAGAAAATTATAGATTTTTTTTTTGTCCTGTAAACTGAAATGTATGCATTAAATGCATGTTGTTTTCGCGTATGTTTGATATTTATTATTCGAGTATTGATATATTAACAGTGTTGCAAAAATCGGCCGATTAATCGGCGATTAATCAGTAATCGGCCCTGGAACTTGGAGGGATTTCCAAGGTAATCGGCCGAGTCAAGGAAATCGGCCGATTAATCGGTCAAAAATCGCTAATCGGCCCTCGACCGCCTCAATACCGATTCACAATTTTTGCAACATTGTATATTAACATACATTTTACAAAAATAAATCCACACAAAAAAGGTGACAGACAATATGTGATGAAAGAGAAGAGAGAGAAAATGTATCAAAATACACCGATCACATGTTGTCACCTTATTTTGTGAATTTGGTTTTGTAAAATATACAGTATGTGGATATAGTAATCCTCTTATTATTCATTGTATGTTTTTGGAAGAGAATACATTGTAGAATGTTTGGAATTAGTGTGTGTGGACAAATGTGTAGCCATTGATCACGACACCACATTGTATTGTTCTGTTTGAATAATCAAAGTCAGCACTCAACACAAGGGAAGGTATATCATCTCTAATTTTTTTTTTTTTTTTTTTTTTTTTATTTATTTATTATTATTTTTTTTCCTTCAGACAATTCATAAGAACATGGATCCCTAAAATATTAGAACTCAGCTTTCTATAATTAGTTATTTTGAAAACATGTTTATGTGTCATGAAACTATGAAAGTGTACATGTTACAAATATGTGTGTGCGCTTGCGAGTTTAAGCTTATGTGGCTGAGATGGATGCAAAGGGAACGGAGATGGCAAAAATATTAACTAGTATTGTTGTTTAAGCTTGTGATGCTAACCCTTTTAAGTAATCTTTATATCATTTGCTTAGTAAATGGCTAAAGTAACATAATGTCTTAATGCATATTATGCCCAAATCTATATAGGAAATTAGTTAAATCTAAAAACAGTAAACCTTGTTTCTACACATACGAAACATTAAAATTCAATTAGTTGTCTACTTAGATTTTTTCTTTATTTTGACGAAGGGAAAAAAAAGGAGTAGTGTGGCTGCTGGGATTCGAGCCCAGGTCTCCACGGCCACAACGTGGAATTCTTACCACTAAACTACAGCCACTTGATGGTTTCACTTATCACTTTATTTAATTTAAACAATACATGTTTTTTGAATGAGATCCACCAACCCACAGAATATTCATTCTACTCTATGCTAATCTCAAAAACATCATTGTATTCTGCTTGCTCATCAAATACCACTACAAATGCCACTAGCAAATTGATTGGCTTATATTTTAACTCGTATTTTTATTAGACCTATTTGATCCACCATACTTTCCATTTGACCAAATCTTAAAGCAGATTGAGATGCTTAACTAATATGGCAATTCTATCTCTAACACAGATATTCTACACTATATAATCAAACATAGACATGGGAAAAAGAAAAGATGTCTAAGTCATAAAGCTTACAAGAATACAACTATAGACGTATGAATTAAAGGTTTCAACGTATATCGGTTCAGTTTTTTCGCCTTTTTAGAAGTTGTTTATGAACTAAATGTGAGTAAAATTTTATATCATTTTTTTTTATTGGAATAATAAGATGCATCGGTGTCTGAGTTTACAGAGGCTTTATGCAAAATTAAGTTTAGTAATAAAATGAGGCTAGAAAGTAAATAATTTTTAAAAAATATAAAAATAAAAATAATCGTTTCAGAGTAGGGTGAGCATCGGGCCGGTCCCAACCCGAAACCGACACAGCCCGAAACCGATTACCTACAAAACCCAAATCGACTCCCGACCCGAATATATTCGGTTCAGTATCGGGACAGTCCTAAAAGGTCAGGTTCGGTCGGTTTTCCTGATTTTGGCTGCGTTTTCTCATTTTTTGGCCCGTCCCGAAATTGACCCGTCCCGAAACCGACTATCAGGAAAACGCAAACCGACTCCCGACCCGATTACATTCGATTCGGTATCAGGAAGGTCGGGTTCAGACAATTTTTGATCAGTTTTCGGGTGTCGATCGGTTTTGCTCAGCCCTATTTCAAAGTGCTTTGACTAGCATTTTTAATGTAACTTATTAAATCAAATACTTGCAATCACTTTCATAGAATATATATATACATATCATATACTGTAAAATTTTTAAAGCCCTTATAATTTAAAAGCTTTGTGCGACAGCACATCTCACACACCCTCATGCTCTATTAATATGACTCGGGGGTGTTACTTTTAGTAGAGAAGATATGACTAACTGGTGTTTACTTTTCTCTTAGTGGAGAGAAAAGTGGACCCAAATCTTTAATAGTTCATAATTGAGAGAGTCATTAAGGCTTGCCTTTATCCAATAAGATGTTAATATATCTATATCTATACTATATACAAATTCAAAATATTCAAATGTGAAATGTTGAAAGTTGAGAATTGTCAAATGTGAGAGAAACTTAAAATATTTTTGGAAGTCTTTATATTATTTCCGAAAAGCATATACAAAGCTAGAAACTATCAGCAACACTATTATTACACATCAAAAATCGGGTTGACCCGAGTCGCTTCATACCGACACAGAGAAAATCGGGTTGACCCGAGTCGCTTCATACCCGGCGGGTTAACCCGGTTTAATTTGACCTGTTTTTTCGACCCAACCTGACGGGTTCACCCGGTTTAGTTGGGCCCGTTTTTTGATCGGAATGGTTCAACGGGTTAAACCGTCCGGGTTGAATCGAGTTTCAAAACATTATTTTTAATCCTAAAATTCTCAAACTTTATTATTTTTTATTTATAACCTATAAACTTTTTTTTTTTATCACTAAAATTATTTGCTGCTATAAAATCTCATTGCTATACACGGTTACTCGTCTATTACACTTTATACCGAACAACTTAATTTAGTAAGAGGTGTGCTACACCCACTCACAATTTACAAAAAAAAACCCACTCGCTGACGTGTCAGCGAGCTGATTGGTTGGTTTTTTGTGGCCCACAAAAAACCAACCAATCAACTCGTTGACACGTCAGCGAGTGAGTTTTTTTTTGTAAATTGTGAGTGGATCTAGAAATATTCATTTAGTAAAGGCACATTAAAAGTGAGGGTCGCAAGTTGCAACGGCAAGGCTGTATTCATGTGGATTTGACTTGTTGTATTTGGTCGCAGGCCCCACACGCCCACTGTGGTCGGAACCTAAAATGCACCGAAACATTTGTTCAATTATGTTCAATTATGTATCAAGTATTTTCTATTTGATAGTTTCCTCTATTATTATCATCTTTTTGCTGAAAAAATTGTTTTTCTTAATAAGTTGTGTGTTTGTTGGTTCTGTGTCATTACATCATTAAGTAAGTCAATTTAACAAAGGACAAGTTGATCAAGTTATATTGGTTCTCTAAACTACAAGTCCAATGTTTCACGTATTGGTGGATTACTATGCTACTTGAAAAAACCCGATTCTAGTAAATATATGTAGCTAGAAGAATATGTACGATTAATGAGTTAATGGTGTCTATGTATAAGGCCATAAGGGTATGTACTAAATCTTAACCTAAAGCGGTTTGAAGATCATATCAAGTATCTTTAACAGTTTAATGACAAAGTTTATGATGACATGAAGTTTATCTACAGAACTTTTACTGGAAAAAAAAAAAAAACAGAAGTTTTTAAGAACATTGAAAATGATTTTTATATGTTTAAACTTGTGAGAGAAAGTATATGTAAATCCGAAACGCATGCAATTTGTTGTGGGTTTGGTAAAGTCACAACTGATGTTAAAGTTTGAAGTGGTAATGTTGTGGGTTTAATAAAGTCTATTGGTAATGCTCTCACATGTCCACACTCACAATTAAAGTACAGAAGTATCATTTATTGGAGTTCCGAATCACTTTCCTATATGCACAAATTTACCAATCTTTTATATAATAAAAGAATTATATCATTTCGTAGTGTTTTCGAAAATCCCTTCTCATTGAAAAAAAATTGGACCAATAGCAAAGCTCAATTTTACCACGTAAGCGAAATCGAGCAACGTGATTGGTCAATAAAAAGTCAAAATTAAATTGATTTTGGTCAAACTTAATAAATTTGGTGAAGAAATTTGGTTAAAAAAAATGCATAAAAATATAAGTGTCAAATTTATGAGAACAAAAACTTAAAAAAAGAGGAAGTAATTAATAAAACATTAGTGATTGAATTTTAAATAATTTATATAGAGTAAAGTGTAAAATTGCAAGTTTTCTTGTTTTTTAATAACTTTATAAAAACCACAAATAACCCCTTACACTTTATACCCCTTATACTTTATATTAGTAACTTTGTTTAAAATTACATGAGACTTTCATCAATTAAAATTACAAAATTTGGTAAATATGCGAATTAGTTTTAATATACGTTAAATATTTTTTTTTTAAACTAATGTTAGTTTTAAACTTTCATCCATTATAATATTTTTTTAAATAAGGACTCATTTGGTAAATATGCGAATTAGTTTTAATATACGTTAAATATTTTTTTAAACTAATGTTAGTTTTAAACTTTCATCCATTAGAATATTTTTTTAAATAAAGACTCATGTTACTATTTAAAAGTTTAATTTATACGTACACGTGTTTGAAATACGGCTAAATTATTAGTAACGGGAATATAAATATTAAATGATAAGCACGATACTGTGATATGAAAATAAATATACATGATTCTACTTATGACAACGACTCATGAAATTGTTATTTAAAATTTGTATATGGATATCCATAAAAACATTTTAAAAACTTTACGGAATATATTTTAACTTTATCAATGCTCATTATTTGCTACTAAATTCACACATTTTATAGAACATGATATAATAGTTAAAGTTAAACAACAAAATCAACCTCAACCTCAAACTCAACCTGTCTGTCAGTTAAAAACGTTATACAAAGCTAATTATTAAAAAAAAATAATAAACAAACACATGTGTTAGATAGTCATTGTTTCATATAGAAGGTGTTTTCCTTAAATTATATTAAAAAAATACACGCATTACAATTCTTATTTGATAACAATCACATCCTAAAAAAAAAAACGTAGGTGTTTTCCTTAACTTTATTCATTGACGTGATCTTTTATTAAAATATAAATAAATAAATAAACATAATAGTTGGCCGTTGAAAACGAATTAAAAGTATGTACATGAGAATTATTCAGCAAGAATATATAGTTTTAATCAAGTTATTACGTTACAATACTGCGATAATGTTATTCAGTTGGTAATCACAGATATGAGATACAACCATTATTCTATACTTATGATTTATGTGTAAACCTCTTTTTGCTTCTGAATAGAATCCGAAAGAGACCTCAACAGAACTTTGGCTTATGCCTTATCTAGCAGATAGTATTTAGCAATTTTTTTTATGGTTTAATTTTTTTGTTATATACACCAACTTTTAGTAACTCTTTTTTATGTTTTGTTGAAAACTTCTACACTTAATATTTGTGTTTTTACTATAAACACGCTAAGCTATAATAGAATTAGTTGTGAGTTCAGAGGTTTTTCACGAGGCTTCTAAAAAAAGCCTTTATCATACACTTATTGTGTCATGGTAATTGAATAAGCCAATAAGCACCTTTAATAAACATAACCAAACACCCTTTTAGTTCTAATATGAAGTTTTCTTATTTGATATTATGACTAACTTTGTTGTTATCCTCGCTATAATGCAACACATTAGTGGTTTTTGCAGTTTTATTATCTTATCGCACAAACTAAAGTGTAATGCAATTTGTTGTGTACGTTTTTTAGAGGAGGATTAAGTATCAACACTTGATTGTCGTGGAATGATTTTCTACGCCTGCTCAAGTTATGAATGTATAATTTAGTTGAGTTGCTGATTTAGATAATACATGAATGTATTTTAATGTACCAAATATGTGTTATAGTGCCAATATAGGGAATTTTAGGGTAGGAATTCTTTTCGGAGAGTAATTTGTCTTTGAATGAGTTAATGAAACTTAGCAGGTGTTTGCTATCATTGATAACACTACAAGTGTCAACCAACGGTCTAAAATATGGGTGTCTTTTACCTTGATGATTGATAAAGTCGTTTTGCAGTATATAATTATTTCCGAAGAAATACCGGTGAAAGTATTTCCCGGGTCGTTCTCCCAGCGAAGGTGAAATGGAACCGTGAATAACCGAATCGAGAAATCGTGTCGTGAAAAGCGGGAAAATAAAAATAATGATTTAGGAATTCAAGTTATGCTAAGAAATAGTAAAATATGAAGAATTTACAATCTAGGTATGTACGAACGTTAAAAACGTGAAAACGGAAACGCAAATGCGTTATTTAAAACGTAACGTTTATTTAAAAATGATCCTACGAACTTGAAAATATTTTTTAAAAATCTAAAACTATTAAAAAGAATTTTAAGAAAAAGAAAAATATTTTTTAGACTTTTTATTTATTTTCTAGAATTTATTTTCTATTTTTAGAATTAAAAATGAATTAAAAATAAAGAAAAATAGAAAAACAAATTTGAAAAATGAAAATTAAATTCTAAAAATTCTAAAATATTATAAAAGAAATTCTAAAATTATTTTTGTATTTTTCAAGACTTTTTCTGTATTTTTATGGATTTTTGTTATTTAAAATTGATTTAAAAATGATTTTAAACTAAAAGAAATTAAGAAAAATAGCAAATGACCTCAGAAAATTATGAAAATTTTACAGAAATTCTAAAATAATATATAAAGCTTGCGGAAAAATTTTGGAATAGAACAAATAAGCAGAAGTGCTTAAACAGCCAAAATCAGCTTATGGCAAGTGCTTATTAATAAGCACTTGCCACAAGACTTTACCAAACTTACACCACTACTGTCTTATACTACTATAAGCTCTAAAAAGCAAAGAAATGATCATATACTAGCACAGAACCCAAAGAAGCAAGCTAATAAGTACTTAATGAAAAGCTAGATAAGCTAAAACCATCTCAGAATAAGCTAAAGGTTAAGCTACTCATGCACTACACTACCACTACCCCTACTGAACTCAGAGAAGCCATGAAAACAAAATAGTAAGCTCAGATGACCACTAGCAGCCCTATAGTATCAAACAGAAATTAGGCTACTCAATCAATAAGCAAGACATATTAAGCTGTACTAATAAGCTGTGAAGAAGAAACTATTTATGGAATATTAAAGACTACCAATCAGAGATGCTATAAAACCAAAATGCAATGGCTAAGACTATAAGCTACTACCTAAAAGAGACTGAGAACATGAGGCCTCAACTGTGGTGCAGGGCACATAAGCCCCCACACAGTCAGCTTCCAGCTAGATTATTTATAAGCTAATGAGACCTAAGCTTAAATTTATTGATTGATATTGGTTGACTAGCTAATAGAGAATACAAAGCAACAAACTTTATCTAATTCTACCTACTAGTGAAACCTACATGATCTATCAAAAAGTGTACCAAAAACTGAGTTACTACTAGTATTGACTATTTTATTGCACAAGCAAGTTTGACTAAATCCAATTTTGATTGCTAATTACTACTGTATTATGAACTAATAAGCTAATGTGAGGTAGTATTAAGCTATTTTGAACTAAGTTGTACCTAACTTACTAATTTGCTAACTGTATTGCTAATAACCTAACAGTTAAGCCATGATGAAACTTGTTTTGACTTTTTATACTTATTACTTGTTATAATTATGACTGAATGAGACTATTAGAACCTATTACCAACTGTTTGAACCAATTTTAGCTACCATAGACTACAAGAACTCAGCATAAAGCCTAAATCCAAACACCCTCTTAACAGATTTTATGAACTACAAAACTAGTTTTAAGCTTATAATCTACCAATTTAGGCAAACAATTATATCTAATATACTGAATAACATTCATAAAAGCTATTACACTACAATTAAAACAGCTAGAAACACAAAATGAACAAGTACCTAGATTATTGCTACTATACTGCTTCAAGAATGAAAAAAGAAATGGACTTACAAACAAGCTTCCCCCTCAGCTCAAAATAGAGGGGGATTCACTGTGCTAGCCTATCTTTATGATAGGCTGAGTTCAATGCTTCTGTCTCAGCTTATCAATCACACCACTTCATCATTTTTGGAACCAATACCTCACTATGACTGTCTAATGAACAAGGACTCAAAAAGGGGCACCTCACTATAAGCTATGTAAGCTAATATAAGATGAAACAGAAAATAAGCTCTTACTGTGAGCTTCTACTATTATCTATTATTGTATTTTTTTTTCATTTTTTTTTTTATTTTTCTGATTTTTTTATTTGTTTTTGTTTTTATAAAAATGAAAGTGAAGACTGAATAAGAGTAACAATGGAAATAAGCTTATATAAGATGAGACAGAAAACAAGCTAATGAAAACAGGAATAAGCTGAAAATTAGATTATTATAAGCTAGAAAATAAGCTGAGTTGAAAACAGGTTAAGCAATAATAAGCTGAAAAGAAATACTTTTATTAAAAGCAAAGATTACAAATACTAATCTAAATTACAGATGATTCCTACACTATACTACTCCTACTCCTATTATCTAACACCTCTAATCGTTGGAGGAGGCTTCTTTATATAGCCTGAGGAGTGAGGCAGTCTTCAGAAGGCTCTAGAATGAGCATCTCTCACGAATATGCTCCTTAGATCCTTATGACACCCATAGACCAATCACAGCCTTGGAAACCATGTGGTGACACGTTTGGTCCAATACGCAGCCTCCATGTGTCATTCTTTCTTGTCAGGAGGTGTCAGAGGTGTCAGGGATAAGACCATTATACCCTTAATTGGGTAATTTATGGAGGGATTGGGGTAATTGAGGGTAAAAAGGATTAGGGTTCTTGGTTTACTATTCATTGAATAGTGTTTCTGGGTGTACGGGGTGAAAAGGGGGGCGGGTAACTTTTTTATATAATATTTTGTTTGACATTTGGGCCGGGTCAGGGTAAGAGGTGGGCTTGGGTATAGGATTTAGGAAGTGGGCTTGGGGTAATTATTGGATTAGGCCTTTGGCAGATTTTTGATAACACAAATTATAAGGACCATAAGTGTAATTTGTGAAACTATGGGGACCAATTCTGCCTTTTCTGAAAAATATATCCAAGGACCATTCTTGTCATTTGATAATCTTCAAGGTTGACTTTGACAAATTGAGCTCGAATAATGATTCACACTAGAAAACTGCTTTCCGGCACCGGCTTTTTGAACCATTCATACTCTCGTGCCCGTTCTTTTCCGGGTTTTTGTTTGTTTTCCGTAATATCCGTACCTGCACATCACAAATATAAAAACACGTGTTTTCTTGGCATTTGTTAGCTCAAATAGTCATTTTTGGGTCGATATTTGGTAATAAAAAGGTGTGTAATTACTACACACCAAAATCCCCCCGACTAAAGTATTGCCGTGTCCTCACGCAATGTGATCAATTCACGCTCACGAGATAAATAATTTCATAACTCTTTCTACTAACTTTGTAAAGTAGCAAAGAGGTTCAAAAGAGATTACAAAATCATTTATTCCCGAAAACGCTCCGTTTTTCCAAAAATTTTCTTTTTATTCCTTTATTCCACTTATACTTACTATTTTTGGACTTTTTCATACTTCAAACTTATGACGGTTTGTTGAACTTTCATTATCTTGCAATAATTATTAGGGTCAATAAGTAGAAACACTCCTTTTTACGAAGTGACCGTACGGATAAAAATCGTCATCCTTGATTTTTCACGAGTTCCCAAACTAAGCGTAAAAACGAGATCACAGCTTATCTACAAATTAGATGCTAACACTACTCATAACAGTTACTTAGTGGATACTCCTTACTCCCATGTCCTAGGTTTTTGTGTCTCATTATTTTATTTTTGTTGAGAAATGAATCGCTTCATATTTTCTCGTTTCAATATTTTTCTTATCCGATAGTGACACCTAAGTTTAAACACTAAGTAGTTAATCATTTTCTCTTAAGAACTACTGCAATAGAAATTCGGTCCACATCAAGGAATTTGGGGTACATACAATATCAAAGATATAAGTTGCGGAGTACAATCACGTGCACCTCATGTGACTGATTACTAATCACTTATCACATGCACCTCACGCGCCAACAACTTATTGATACATACATAACTTTATTCAACAATACTACAACTTTCATATTTTTCATTTCTCACTTTTTTTCATACTTTTCTCATATTTTTCACTTTTTTCTTTGATTTTTCTCATAATACAACGGAAGCTTATCGGGTAGCTCCAAAACCACATGCATAGTCAACTTTGACTTTTGATTTATTACTTTTGGCTCTTATTTTGGTGTTCCTTGATATGTACCCAATTTCTAAAGCAAAAATTCTCTTAAGAAAACAAAGAACTAAATATTATTCAAACCGAAATATCACTAATTAACCTAGAACATCTATTTATATATTGGTGATGTTTCTAATGGGAGTAAAAAGCCACAAGTACCTCTTATGAGCTCTAAAGAGAACCACTACTCCACGTTTAGCATCTAACTTCTAAATAAACTCTATCATCTCTCGTTCTCTGCGAATTTAAAACCTCAAATAATGAGATTAGCAGATGCTTAGCCGATAACCAGCCACGCATATATAAAGTCAAGTACGGGAACTTTGCAAACTCTTAAAAAGAATTCGCGTTTAGTAGCTCCTAATGTAAAAGACTAGCGGAAGCTTTTTAAGTTGTGCACGTATAAAGCCAAGTACGGGAGCCGACAAAAGAGTAGCTCCTAGTGTACAAGACTAGCACAAACTTTTATGATTATCATTGGTTAAGGGAACAAGCTAGGGCTCAACACGCCCGGTCAAGTCAAAATATTTATTCCTACTCTCGCCAGCAAGAAAGTCAACAAGGTGTCAAAACACTTATTCAAACTTTATTATATTTTTGTACCACTTTTTCTACTTTTTCTCATTTTTTTTTTGTGCTTTTTCATGACATTTTCTTCATTTTTCTTAAAATTTTCAATTTTTTCAAATTTTTTTATTTTTGGTGGAAAAACGGAGTTGCAAGAGTACACGACATGTGAAAAATGCAAGGTCTAATCGAATCGAAGATTCACCCTCCCCCCGACTAGAATTAAACATTGTCCTCAATGTTTTGTGGGTTAAGGCAATCCTAACAATAATCTAGGGCCGTTGATTAATTATGCCAAAGAAAACGTTAGTCGATAAGATTAACGGATATAGGATTTCCAATAGCACCGATGAATGAGACTCCAAGTGAAGAGATAACGAGCACGAGAGTCATCATAAATCGTGGACAATCCTGAACAATCATCACAAACAACCACGGAACACAAGAGTAGAAGAGGCACCTCCTCCCTACATTAGGTGTTAGAAAATAGAAATAAAGAAGGTGAAAAGATAGGCATGGGTTGCCACCCACGAAGCGCTTGTTTTTGTTCACCGAGTCACATTAGCTTGACTCGATCCCCGAATTAAATTCGTCCTTGGGGAGAGCAAAGAAAACGGCCACTTGGCAATAGAGATGCCAGGGTCAAAAACGGTGTCCTCACTCCCGGTGGAGTGAAGGATAAGAGAGATCATAGCAAATGTGAAGAATGGAAGAAAGATTTTTATAAGAATAAAAATCCATTCTTCATCATCAAAAGCAGATTTATCATCAACAAATACCACGGGAGGGAGGGTCAGGGTTAAATCACCACTAAGAAAATTCTCATGATTGAGAACATCTCCCCCCGGGTCTGGATCTTCCTCGAAATAAAAAGGATCATTCTCCGTTGGAGGGATAATATGAGCAAGTTCATCGGAGAACTTCTCGTGAGGAGCATCAAGTGAATCATGTGAGTCCTGAACCTCGGGTTCCATGTCGGACTCATCACTAAGAAGATCGAAGAGCGGATTATTTGAAATTTGATTAAAATCCGATTCAAAATCAAACATCGGATTAGTGAAAGTCTTATCGAATGCTTCGGAAACCCTCGGAACGAGGTCATCATCGTTCTCAACATCATCATCGATATCTCCACAAGAGTCTTCATCACTCGTAGTATACTCATTGTGAGAATCGGAATAACTTTCCACGTCAACTAAATCTTCATTGCTCATCGGAGGGAGATAAGTTGACGGATCTTCATTCAATAATTCTTCGAGTAAACGAATATCTCCCTCCGGATCAAAATAAGCATCGTCCATCATTGTTGGAATAGAATCATTAGCAAGAAACGCTTCAATCTCATCAAGAATGACATCACTTCCTTCAACCGGTGTGAAAGAAGGATGTAGAGAAGAATCACCGTTAGAATTTTCCCCGGACTCACTTTGGATTGGAACGAGGTTCTCAACAGTTGACTCATTGAATTCGTCAGATTCCGTTGCCGGAATAGTGTCAAGAGGCTCGTCCCCCATTGTTAGAGAGTCCACGGGCTCTACGGGAGAAGAGATAGAATCATTTTGAGGATTTATATTGACGGTAATTGTGGAATCATCATCATACAAACAACACTCGCAGAATTGTAGTTTTCTTTCTTCGACACGAGGTACTTCCATCGATCTTTCATAAGGCTCAGGAGTAGATGTATAACGATTAATCACCATCTCTTTCAACTTATCCATCATTGATTTGAGTTCAAGAATTTGATTATTGAAATTGGAAGATTGTAGGGGTTGATAAAAATCATTAGAATTGTAATAAGAATTTGATTCAAGATAAGAATTTTCGAACGATCCCCCATAATTTTCCAAACCCGATGGATTTTGAAATGAATCACCGTTGTAGCACGAATTTGGCTCATAAAAATCATTTTGAGGAAAATTATTGAAGCTCGAGTCGTAAGCGTAAGACGTTTCTGCACTCGGCATATAGCACATACAATCGGTGTATCCACATCCATCACAAAAACATCCTCCACACGGTCTTCTTTCTTCGGACGGGTTTCCACAATTATAGCAAGAAAACGACGGTGGTGGTGGTGTATAGAAATCTGGAATATTAGACGAATTGTTGAACGAATGAGAATTATAATTCAAGCAAACGCCATCTTGAATATTATCTCCACATTCACTGCACGTACACCACACACACAACCCCCCGAAGAACGGTTCTCCACAATAAGAACAAAACGTATCCATTAGAATTAAAAAAATAAGAGGGTTTGAGAAGAAGAATTAAATTTTAGAGGATAAGAAGATTATTTATGTTTTTGATTTTAAAATTTTTATATTTTTTATAGAAAATATACACAAGATAGTAGAAAAACTTAACGCAACACGATTCTTCAACACGACTATTCAAAACTCACGTCCACCTTCCCCGGCAGCGGCGCCATTTTGATAAAGTCGTTTTGCAGTATATAATTATTTCCGAAGAAATACCGGTGAAAGTATTTCCCGGGTCGTTCTCCCAGCGAAGGTGAAATGGAACCGTGAATAACCGAATCGAGAAATCGTGTCGTGAAAAGCGGGAAAATAAAAATAATGATTTAGGAATTCAAGTTATGCTAAGAAATAGTAAAATATGAAGAATTTACAATCTAGGTATGTACGAACGTTAAAAACGTGAAAACGGAAACGCAAATGCGTTATTTAAAACGTAACGTTTATTTAAAAATGATCCTACGAACTTGAAAATATTTTTTAAAAATCTAAAACTATTAAAAAGAATTTTAAGAAAAAGAAAAATATTTTTTAGACTTTTTATTTATTTTCTAGAATTTATTTTTTATTTTTAGAATTAAAAATGAATTAAAAATAAAGAAAAATAGAAAAACAAATTTGAAAAATGAAAATTAAATTCTAAAAATTCTAAAATATTATAAAAGAAATTCTAAAATTATTTTTGTATTTTTCAAGACTTTTTCTGTATTTTTATGGATTTTTGTTATTTAAAATTGATTTAAAAATGATTTTAAACTAAAAGAAATTAAGAAAAATAGCAAATGACCTCAGAAAATTATGAAAATTTTACAGAAATTCTAAAATAATATATAAAGCTTGCGGAAAAATTTTGGAATAGAACAAATAAGCAGAAGTGCTTAAACAGCCAAAATCAGCTTATGGCAAGTGCTTATTAATAAGCACTTGCCACAAGACTTTACCAAACTTACACCACTACTGTCTTATACTACTATAAGCTCTAAAAAGCAAAGAAATGATCATATACTAGCACAGAACCCAAAGAAGCAAGCTAATAAGTACTTAATGAAAAGCTAGATAAGCTAAAACCATCTCAGAATAAGCTAAAGGTTAAGCTACTCATGCACTACACTACCACTACCCCTACTGAACTCAGAGAAGCCATGAAAACAAAATAGTAAGCTCAGATGACCACTAGCAGCCCTATAGTATCAAACAGAAATTAGGCTACTCAATCAATAAGCAAGACATATTAAGCTGTACTAATAAGCTGTGAAGAAGAAACTATTTATGGAATATTAAAGACTACCAATCAGAGATGCTATAAAACCAAAATGCAAAGGCTAAGACTATAAGCTACTACCTAAAAGAGACTGAGAACATGAGGCCTCAACTGTGGTGCAGGGCACATAAGCCCCCACACAGTCAGCTTCCAGCTAGATTATTTATAAGCTAATGAGACCTAAGCTTAAATTTATTGATTGATATTGGTTGACTAGCTAATAGAGAATACAAAGCAACAAACTTTATCTAATTCTACCTACTAGTGAAACCTACATGATCTATCAAAAAGTGTACCAAAAACTGAGTTACTACTAGTATTGACTATTTTATTGCACAAGCAAGTTTGACTAAATCCAATTTTGATTGCTAATTACTACTGTATTATGAACTAATAAGCTAATGTGAGGTAGTATTAAGCTATTTTGAACTAAGTTGTACCTAACTTACTAATTTGCTAACTGTATTGCTAATAACCTAACAGTTAAGCCATGATGAAACTTGTTTTGACTTTTTATACTTATTACTTGTTATAATTATGACTGAATGAGACTATTAGAACCTATTACCAACTGTTTGAACCAATTTTAGCTACCATAGACTACAAGAACTCAGCATAAAGCCTAAATCCAAACACCCTCTTAACAGATTTTATGAACTACAAAACTAGTTTTAAGCTTATAATCTACCAATTTAGGCAAACAATTATATCTAATATACTGAATAACATTCATAAAAGCTATTACACTACAATTAAAACAGCTAGAAACACAAAATGAACAAGTACCTAGATTATTGCTACTATACTGCTTCAAGAATGAAAAAAGAAATGGACTTACAAACAAGCTTCCCCCTCAGCTCAAAATAGAGGGGGATTCACTGTGCTAGCCTATCTTTATGATAGGCTAAGTTCAATGCTTCTGTCTCAGCTTATCAATCACACCACTTCATCATTTTTGGAACCAATACCTCACTATGACTGTCTAATGAACAAGGACTCAAAAAGGGGCACCTCACTATAAGCTATGTAAGCTAATATAAGATGAAACAGAAAATAAGCTCTTACTGTGAGCTTCTACTATTATCTATTATTGTATTTTTTTTTCATTTTTTTTTTATTTTTCTGATTTTTTTATTTGTTTTTGTTTTTATAAAAATGAAAGTGAAGACTGAATAAGAGTAACAATGGAAATAAGCTTATATAAGATGAGACAGAAAACAAGCTAATGAAAACAGGAATAAGCTGAAAATTAGATTATTATAAGCTAGAAAATAAGCTGAGTTGAAAACAGGTTAAGCAATAATAAGCTGAAAAGAAATACTTTTATTAAAAGCAAAGATTACAAATACTAATCTAAATTACAGATGATTCCTACACTATACTACTCCTACTCCTATTATCTAACACCTCTAATCGTTGGAGGAGGCTTCTTTATATAGCCTGAGGAGTGAGGCAGTCTTCAGAAGGCTCTAGAATGAGCATCTCTCACGAATATGCTCCTTAGATCCTTATGACACCCATAAACCAATCACAGCCTTGGAAACCATGTGGTGACACGTTTGGTCCAATACGCAGCCTCCATGTGTCATTCTTTCTTGTCAGGAGGTGTCAGAGGTGTCAGGGATAAGACCATTATACCCTTAATTGGGTAATTTATGGAGGGATTGGGGTAATTGAGGGTAAAAAGGATTAGGGTTCTTGGTTTACTATTCATTGAATAGTGTTTCTGGGTGTACGGGGTGAAAAGGGGGGCGGGTAACTTTTTTATATAATATTTTGTTTGACATTTGGGCCGGGTCAGGGTAAGAGGTGGGCTTGGGTATAGGATTTAGGAAGTGGGCTTGGGGTAATTATTGGATTAGGCCTTTGGCAGATTTTTGATAACACAAATTATAAGGACCATAAGTGTAATTTGTGAAACTATGGGGACCAATTCTGCCTTTTCTGAAAAATATATCCAAGGACCATTCTTGTCATTTGATAATCTTCAAGGTTGACTTTGACAAATTGAGCTCGAATAATGATTCACACTAGAAAACTGCTTTCCGGCACCGGCTTTTTGAACCATTCATACTCTCGTGCCCGTTCTTTTCCGGGTTTTTGTTTGTTTTCCGTAATATCCGTACCTGCACATCACAAATATAAAAACACGTGTTTTCTTGGCATTTGTTAGCTCAAATAGTCATTTTTGGGTCGATATTTGGTAATAAAAAGGTGTGTAATTACTACACACCAATGATTTACACCAATTGTAAAGAAAGTTGCATTAAAGTGAAAGGTCGATAAGGATTCAAACAATCATAAAAGACTTGCGAATATACTTTTTGTCATTTTTCATGCATTTATAATTTACTTATACAAGTAATAATAATTTTCTTATATAGTTCGGGCTTAGAGAAAAATTATTCTTATACATTATACATAAACGTAAGATTAAATTTGAGTTCTACCCATTATACATATTTTTTCGTTTCTCTTTATGTAATAAAAATGCTATAGTGTAAGCATCTATGTTAATTTGGTAATTTTATGATCAAACATGAGAAGTAAATAACACAAACTTATGAAAATACAAATTCCAAACAAAAAGGTACATTAGTAAAAATGATGTGATGGTTATTCATAATTAAGGAAATGAATCAATCTTCAAAGCTATCTAAATATACTACATATTTTAACGAAAATATAAGTAAAAAAAATAGCACAATTACAAAACACATCGTAAATTGATAGCACGGGTTTGCAAAACTAAAAGCATATATCACTAACATCTCATGCAAGTCAAGTATTATCATGTGATTTTACTTGAATAATAAAATATAATTTTTAATACAAAAGCATTCTCCTAAAATAATAGGTAGGTTATAACATATACATATATTTTTAGTCCACCAAGTAAAATCATTTGAAACATGTTAAGTGGTTCATTTCTTAATCGATAATAATACATAATTAAAACGAAATTTTAAAAACCCTGTGTGTGCACAGATATTATAACTAGTTAAATATATTGGAGTTCCGAATCACTCCTATACACAAATTTACCAATTACAAAAGAGAAATTTGCATCCATTAATATTACAGTAAATAAAAAAAATGTTTTACACACACATGTGAGGAGTGTGACGCACCAATCAAATTGTAATATAAACTAAAAAGTTCATGTCTTAATGATGTGTGAAACACCTAAATCAAACAATTGTTGGTTCAAGTGCTATTTAGAATATCTGAAATAAATATATTATAAAAGTGATGAAAGAGAAAATTATTAATTATTTAAGTAATACAAATATATCTTTTCTATATAAATTAAGCTATTTTACATTATTTTGAAATAATAAAATAAGACTAATAGTAATAAATATGTGGTTGACAATTTAGAGAAAATAAAAGGTGTATTGTGATTGGTTAGAATCATAGCGGAGCCTGGATTCAAATCTTTGATTACGTATCTTTTGTCAATTGTCACTGATATAAAAATGGATTGAGATTCTCTCAATTTATAATAAACATGATAGGTTATTTTTCATCACATACAAAACTATGAGGTCTACTGCGAGATCAGATATTTCTTTTGTTTGTGAGGGAACATGACCTATACTTTTAATTTTAACTTGATAGAAACTTAATCCTATAAAAATTTACTAAACTATATATTTGAGATTTCTTTCAAACCAAACCGACTAATACCCACATACCAAATTGGCCTTTGATACATGTATACGTGAGATTTTTTTATGTAAATATTATTTATATATTATTAATTTTTAATAAAAACAGGACATTGTTAACCAACACCCAACCGCATGTTTAAATATTTCTTAGCAATAAAAACACTAAGAAACATAAATCAAAACGAAAATTTTAATGTCAAAAAGACATAAAAGCTAAATATTATGTCACATACTTTTAAGGAGTAGGAAGCTAAACTTGATTTAACAATTCATTATAAAACAATATCTTAATGGTTACACTATAAACAATCATTTTCACACATCTTTTGACATATACTAAACATAACCAACCAATTAATGCACCAAATAGACAAAAACAAAATTTTATAGAATCAAATAACATAACAAGATTTAATACCAATTAAAAAATCAACACAATTTGAAAGTGAGGTGAGTCTAACCATTAATGCAATTCTTTTATTTTATTAAAAAAATATAAAAAAAAATCAATAATTGTAAACACAATAAAATAAAAGCAAGCTGTGATTGACAATGACACTATTTTAATTTCCATTTCTCCTTTTGTACCGACGAAATAAAAAAACAAATTTTCATATTACCCCCTAAGGTATTACATATTTACAAAACCTACCCTACTTAGGGGTACTTTTTGTCATTTTTTATAACATGAAGGACTAATTTGTAAATTTGAAAAGAACCCTCAACGGTAAACTTTTGCTTGTTGGGTATATATCTATGCACAAGAGCCAATAACATTTTAAAAAACTTGAAATCAATTATTTGAAACATAAAGATTGATATTGATCCATTATTTTTATAAAAAGTTTTGGTTTTTATTGATCTTGTGTTTTGAATAAGGATACTTAACAAAGGGGCTATTGAATTAAGGTAATAATTGTTGTTAATTACTTTAAGGATTTGTGAATTAATGTTTTTTATGAAGTGGGTATGAATCTTTTTTGGGTTTTGTTGGTTTAATTTGGATTAATTGGTGTTTTTAGTGGTTTTTATGGTTTAATTAGGGTTTATGATTTGTCTTGATTGTTAAAAAAAGTGACCCTTTTGGTTATTTTGATGTAAAGTTGTTTAATTTATGATTGTAAGGGATTTGGATAGGTTAAATGTTGATTTTGAATGAATCTTTGATGTAAATTAGTAAACTTGTTGACCCTGAAATGATTTTGGATTTAGTCATTTAGGGGTTTAATATGATTCATAAGGTTTTTGTTAACGGATTAAGCGAGATCTTAGTTCTAGTTTGCTTATGTTGATTTTGATTAATACTCTATTACTGATGTGTGTTTTGGGTGTATTGTTGTAATTAGCGGTGAATAATGTCTCATAGTTAGATTTTATTGTAGAAGTCGAGTTATACATGTAGTTTGATCATTGTCACTTGTGCATTAGTAGATCACATGTTTTGCCGTTCTTATGTGCTAAAATCAGATCAGGAACTGAGCAGAGTGCAGGACATAGAAGTATAGTGAAACTTAAGTAAGAAAATTTGACAATAAGTATAATCTCTTAATAACCCGTATTGAGTTTGACGACTGTTTTAATCAAGTTTGATGCTTTGTCTTTTGGTTAGTGTTTGTCTTTTGGGGTATGTAATAACTTTTTGAAATGATTCTTTATCTTAAACAGGTTAAGCTTTTTGCGTGATTATCTCCATCCCCTCAGTGCGCGGAACTGTGGATTGCTTTCTCGGCTTGAAACATTTTTGTTATTGATGGTAAGTTCTCTCTCTCAGAACCTTTTTTACACAATGGGTGTTATTTATCACATTTGTCCTTTAGTATTGCTTTTAGGCCCATATAATTATGCTTCCTGTCTGCTTTTTTATTAAATACTTAAAAGTTGAATGAAGTGAAAAAAGTTTAGGTGATTCATACTGTTTGGTATTAACAATGCAGGCTACCAACGAAAATCTTCCTCCAAACGTAATCAAACAACTTGCTAGAGAATTAAAGAACCTTGATGAAACACCGCCAGAAGGAATCAAAGTTGGAGTAAACGATGATGATTTTTCAACTATATATGCTGATATAGATGGCCCAGGTTCTCATTAGCCCCCTCTCTCTATCTATATATGTGTGTATATGAACTTATATCAAGATATTGTTTCTGTGTTCTGACTTCTGACCAAGTATCTCTGGTATGCAGCTGGTACTCCATACGAAAATGGTGTATTTCGGATGAAATTGATTCTGTCTCGTGACTTCCCACACTCACCTCCGAAAGGTTTGTCAAAAGTTCATACAATTCTGATTACATTTTTTACTGATATTCAACGTATATCTTACTCCTTTTACTGATATTCATCTTCATTCTGTTTCTGTTTATAGGTTATTTTTTGACCAAGATCTTCCACCCGAACATAGCACTAAACGGTGAAATATGTGTCAACACGTTAAAAAGGGATTGGAACCCTAGTCTTGGCCTACGTCATGTTCTAGTTGTAAGTTTCTAGAATCTTATTTTCGGCTTTTAAATTGAGACTTGGTTAGAATTAAGTCACTAAACTTGTGGCGATGCTTCCCTTAGGTGGTCAGATGCTTATTGATCGAGCCATTTCCAGAATCTGCTTTGAATGAACAGGCTGGCAAAATGCTGCTTGATAACTATGAAGAGTATGCTAGGCATGCCAGGTTAGCTGCTCAGGGCAATCTCGACCCATTTTAGTAAAAATGTATCAGTTTGGGTATCTTACATATTTTTCAAATTGTTAATGGTTTTTTGTGAATTGATCACAGGCTGTATACTGGAATTCATGCTCTGAAGCCAAAACCTAAGTTCAAGTCTGGAGCTATAACCGAGTCAACTGCTGGTCTAAAGGTAGACCAAACAAACACCTCGGTTTGTATCATTGACCCAAAGATTGCTGTTTCTGGAGCCGTGGTCCAGACTACACCTTTGGCCCCTACGTTAAACACCATGAAAGGGGCAAGTGGACAGGAGCCACCAACTACCACTCTGAACTCGGTGGTTGATATTAGTAGTGCATCTACTGCTGCACCACCTGTGGTGGCAACCCATAAGAAGGATGGTGGGCTGGTAAAAGCTCAAGCCGACAAAAAGAAGATTGACGCTAGAAAGAAAAGCCTGAAAAGATTGTAATCTTTGTGTTTGTTGTTTAAATTCATGTATGGTTGAATTTGATAAATGCATATGCTTGGTTTTAGTGACTTGATTGATGGATAGTTTCTGAGCTCTTGCTGTGTTAATTCTTTGTAATGGTATCAATACATAAAATCCATTTTGAATGGCTTCACAACATAGAAATTCCCAATTTTCTTATTAAACATGCAAGAAGATCATAGGTCCATAGAGCATAATTTATTCATATCAACATTTCAACATAGGAAAAACATATCAAGTTAAGAACCAAATGGTTTTTCATTTGTTGGCTCCGGTGGCGTCCTTGGCTCCCTCCACAGCTCCTTGAGCTTTCGCCATCATTTGTTGACCACCCTGGGATACCCACGGAAAATGTTAGGCAAATGGAATCGTTTCAATTCAGCATCATAGTCAATTCATGCTCGTCAAGTCTTCTACAAGATATCTCCAAGATTACATGAGCATGTACCCTGAAAACGTAGATAAATATATGACGATTTGCAACATCATTTTGATATTGCAATTTATTAGTTGAATCGTTGAACACTATGAACAGTGTGTTATAGGAAACTAACCTCTTGCAAGTTATCTTTTGCCGATTGAACTTTATTATCGGCCTTTTCTAAACTGTTACTAGCCTTCTCCTGAAAACATTAGCAAAAAAAATTGTTCATTTATTTTTATCATATCAACAGGATGACATAATACAACAATTCCGATCGATGACCAACTTACTCGAGTCTGGCCAGAAATCTGGCCAGCATTATACTGTGCTTTTTGGGAATCCATATTTTGTTTTCTGAAAGTAGGATTGCAATAGAGATATGTAGATTGTCAATTGAATACAGAAAACAAGCTATATACAGTTTAAATATTAAAGGAAACATATCATTGTTTGGTGGCTTAAAGGTCTCTCGACCATATGTAATCCACATTTTTTGGCTAATATCTTTAAAGATGGATCACTACTTGTAACAAAACAAATAAGGGACTATATTGACATTGCAAATTCTTATTTGTCTGGTTGTCACCTCAATTTACTCTGATAAAACATACAAAACATAATATTCTAGCAGCTCATTGGATTGCCATCTAACACATATATCTTAGACAGACACCTCAATCATTTGCACAAACACCTCAATCATTTGCATTTGTAAATTTAGACACTAGTTATTTATTTTTTTGTATTTTATGTATTTAATCTTCCAGACCACAGTAAGGTAGTTAATAAAAACAGTTACAGCTGACTAAAATTAGTTAGCCATAGAATAACGAGTACTTTAGTCTACTTGAGTCCATTCGTAATAACATCATCTTGCAAGAATGACGCTCATGCGCAAACGCGTGTCTCACAAACTTTGAATAAATGGATACTCATGTTAAGAGTGGCATTTTTATGTCATTCATTCATAGAAGTATAATTGACTTTCAGATCATGTTCCCGATTAGATGCAATTTGCATTATGCTACATGATAAAAACACTACCTATGCATATTGATGATATACCAACAAAAAAAAAAAAAAAAAAACAGATATTGCAGAACAAGATCTTATGCTTCAGATGATATATGAATATTGCAGAACAAGAACATTAGCACCAAAAACACCCTCAACTTTATGACAAACATGTAACATAAGCAAATCCTTTTGCTAATTCCATTCATCAACTATAATAATCTATATCCTCAAAGGCAACAATACAATTTTTATATAAAAAATGGAAATCCTACACTTAGTTATAAAAAACCGGAATGGAATGAACCATCTTATACGACATGAACTACTTGATTAGCTTGGGAATCCAGCTCCTACAGACCCACCTCCGTACTGCATGCCTCCTGCCATTGGCCCGCTCCAAGATGGTGGCGGTGCATTATCATCATCATCACAAATCTTTGTCGTCGCCCTCGTGACAGCTTCAAGAACATCGTCCATCGTCACAAAATCACCATCTGAAAACACATTACAGCAACACTGTGTAAATACTTGAAAAAAAGAAGAAGCTGACTTTATGTTAAGTTTGTAACAAACCTCTGCGAGCAGCAAGTAGTACAGACTCGTGAGCTATGTTTTCAAGATCAGCACCAACTAAGCCAGGGGTACGCATAGCAACAAGATCAGAGATAGCCTCTTTGTCTTCCTGCATTGGGACATCCCTCAGATATAAAGCAAATATCTTCCTTCTGCCTACTTCATCTGGTACACCCACAACTACTTTCCTGGAAAAACGACCCGGTCTCATCAAAGCTGAATCCAATGTCTCGGGTCTGTTTGTAGCACCTATAACCACCACACTTGCATCCTTCTCAAACCCATCCATCTCAGTCAAAAGCTAAAACAACATCAAAAAACTAACCAAATAAATCATGTATCTACAATTGACTCAACAATGTGTTTGTGTGATCGCTAAATTTGAATCATCTTTTACCTGGTTCAAAGTTTGATCACGTTCACAATTCAAAGTTCTTCCACGCTGTCCACCAACAGCATCTATCTCATCAATGAAAATAATAGATGGTGAATTTTTTCTTGCTTCAGCGAAAATATCTCTAACACGCGCAGCACCCGTACCAACAAAAACTTCAACCAGTTCACTAGCAGATATAGAAAAAAACGACACTCCAGCTTCACCGGCCACAGCACGAGCCAACAATGTTTTTCCTGTTCCTGGTGGGCCCGCAAGCAAAACCCCTCTAGGTAATTTCGCTCCAAGTTTCATGTATTTACTATCTTCATTTATGCATTTGACGATCTACAAAAGTTAGAATGAAAGATTAGATTAGGCTAGAAAATGCTAATCAAAGTTGAAAGCAACAATTTTGACACAATTAACCTCAAGAAGTTCAGCTTTTGCAGCATCAACGCCCTCCACGTCATCAAATGTTACAGACTGATTCTTACTTGGTTTTCTTTTCTTCATTTTTCCAAGATTAAGCTGTGTATTGAATTGGTAACACGAAAGCAACGCCATGATCCAGTAAGGTGCTATTTGTAACATGGCGAACACGAAGTTCTTCATTGAACCAGAAAAAAGTTCAGGGTCTGATCCATAAGTGATCCCCTGATCTTTAAGCATCTTAATAAGCTGATACTTATCATCTGCCACGTTTCTTGTGTGAAACTTGTACTTGGGTTCCAATGCTTTCATTAAAAATGCTAGTTGTCCTGCTTCACTTTCTGGAATTTCAGCCTCTTGTTCACCAGATGGTTTGGTGTTATAATAAATCAGACGTGAATTCTCCACAAACTGAACACGTGTCACACTCCCCTCACGAATGCTACCAACTAAATCTGAGTATGGAACAACTGTATGGCGAACAATCTTACGGTGTAGCCCTACTTTCTTTGGAAGATACCAAGTGAAAACCGCAACAAAAAAGCAAACAGAAGCCCCGACAAAAACCTGGTATATACGTGTCTTTAGTTTTTTCCCTTTCTTGTTTTTATGAACCTCACGTTTTGCCGTCTGCGTGTCTGTAATAGTAATCACAGAATCAGTAAGATGCCAAGCTAAGTTGCAATGCTAACAACAACCGAAAGAGTTTGATCAAGACGGTATAAGTAACAAAACAAAAGTCAATATACATATGCAGAAAATTACTGTTGTTAAGATTGACAAAAGGAATAAAAAAGCTATATACCATCTTCAGTCTCCAGAACATTGCTCTCTTTCGCCCATTGACATTGAAACTTCATGAAAAATAATCAGTAAAGTTACATAGTTATAGCCAATTACTACATATAAATCACATATACAAAAACTACTTGCATAAAACTACAAACGTGAGAAAAATCTAAGAACTCCAAACACTCATCCTCCCCGGTGTGTAAAAGTAACAAGATTCTCCATTTCTTTTAGTGTTTTCAACGTTTTAAGCTGTACTTTTATTGGAATTACTGTCCCTAATCTACAATCCACATCATTCACATAAGTTAATGAAGCTCAAAAGTAGCTCCCTAATTATTCTCACTTTTATGAATTAGCCACCACTACATTAAGTTTCAACAGTCAAAATCTGATCATCGAAGTTTAAAATTTACATGAATATCCTCATTTTCTATGTTTTCTAACATTTTAACCTATAGTTATATTGCAATCATCGTCTCTAACCCATAATTAACACCATCCACATTACCTTATAAAAATAAACACACTTAAAATTCCACTAATATAACATACATATGAACATATCCTTAAACAAAATACCTTTTCATCAGTTTGTGCCACATCACTATCTCCAAATATCGCGGTACTCAAGCGCGAAAAATCAGTCCAATTCATATCACCACCACCAAAACCCTTATGCTCCTAAACAATCAAATACAACATTAGATAAAACACTTATGTCCCTAAATAATTTAACCAAAAAAAAAAAAACAAATTACCTTAAGCAAGGCAGCAAGAGGCTCATCATGCATCGTACCAACCATACGTTGATTCAAAGGAATCGTTAAAGACGAGGTTGGCGGGATATAAAAAAACTTTTTTTGAGGTTTCTGAGATCTTGAAGAAGAAGCATGTTTTTTGTAACATGGTACGAGGTTTGTTGATTTCAGAAAAACATTTGACATAGCCATTTTTGTTGTGTTTCTGTAGGTGTTTTTGTGTTCTCCGTACAAAATAAATGTAACGTGCCGAACAAGGTATGGTTAAAATATAAGGTTTTGTTTGTAATTTTTTTTTTTATAAAAAACTTGAAAATGATGGCGATGTAAATGGAGGGTTCTGGAGTTCTTTTTTTTTTAGTCGGCCATATATGATCGTAAATGTTAAAGAAGGGTTTTTAAAATTTGTTTTAATCCGTATTAATCGGATGTTGTTAGGGTGGTGATATGATTATCATTTGAGTAATTAGAATTTTGATTAGGGCTTTGGGATTATATAATATCGGGCCTTAAGTAAAGATCCATTAATTTAAAAGTGTGTTGTTGACTGTTGAGTATATTGGACCATGAAATGTCTTTTAAAAAAAACGTATTGGACCGTATAATGAGTTTGTATAATTTATTGCTACCTTTGTATTAAAATAAATGTAGATTTTAAATGTATTTTTATTGTTTTGTTTCTATGCATTGTTTTTGTTGTGTTTCTTTACCTAAGGCTGGTGGTTGATCACTACTATGGCATTTCTCACGAGTGATCTTTCATAAAAGCCAAGTACCATCATCTTTATTTTTGCACATAGTGATAGTTTGCACCACCATCCAGTGGGAAGAAAACTTAAAATGAGAAGAACGAGAAATAATTATTACCACACATTTGAGATGCATCGACTTGATTTAGATGTATCTCTATTCATTTAGATGCATCCCAATTAGTTTCGAAAGTGATTTTGAAGTGAAAACGATGCAAAGTAGTACTAAAACCAAATTTGACCCGCAGAGGACGAAAAATGTATAGGATTCGTCTAACTTGATGAAATGCATCTAATATATGTATATGCATATAATTTTTTGCTAGAAAATATATTATGGTGCATCTAAAAGACTAGGGATGCATCTATTCAAGTCGATGCATCTCAAATGTGTAGTTATAATTATTTCTCATCCTTCTTATTTTAAATTTTCTTCTCATTTGATCCTTGGTCTATTATTATTGTAAAGTAAATTTGTATAAAGTGGGTATTTTTTATTTTTTATTTTTTATTATTTTTTTTTGTGGTGACCATAAAAGGCAGAGCTGGCAAATAGGCAGGTCGGGCGGGGGCGGGGGCGGGCACGGGCCAAACGAACACATGTTATACGAATCGATTTATAAAAGACCCAAAATGACGAAATAAATTCCCTAAACGTAATACCTCATTTATATTTGAGAGAAAATATGTGTCAGTTAATGCCCATTTAACTTTTTAGTGGGCTAAATATGCCCATTTCAAAAAAAAAAAAAAAAAAAAAAAAAGGTGGGGGGGGGGGGGGCTAAATGTGCCCAGTCTTTTATTAAATAGATCAAATTAGTTTTTTTTTTTTTTTTTTTTTTTTTTTGCATGAATTGCCACCTTTATAAAAGGTAAAATGTAGTGATAGTAGTGGTGTTTTGAATGATGATGTGACGTTGACATAGAAGTGTTGATCATAAAAACTAGTCTAAATAATATCGAATAGTTAAAGTTAAAACAATAAGTTTGTATATAGTAGCGTTGCTAACGTTGTCACAAACGTGCTCCACATTTGAAGATTAGCCTTGTTTTGTAATCGGTCACAGTGGTAAAAGCTGAATCTATCTATTTCCCTTAGATAATTTTTGTTTCTGTTATGCGCATATGTTTTACAATATGTTTTGATTTTTTATGGTTATATTTATGATATACTTATGGTATGTTATTGAAAGAAAAATGTATAAGATTTAAGATTTTTTGAGGACAAAAGTTTGTTCACATGCAAAGGGATCAATTCACACCCTTCATTCATTTTAATTTAGTGGCTGAGATTAAACTTAATATTTACACTATAAGAGTATTTTTGGTCAATATAAAAGTCATATTTATATCTCGTCTCAATTAAACGCTCATTAATTCTCACACACAAAGTGTGTATTTTCTTCTTCTCTCTCATCTAACCGTCTTCTTCATTCCTTCTTCTCTCTCATCTAACCGTTTTCTTCATCATGATTCATCACGTAACCCTAATTTTTGCTCCTCAATTCAATAAGCGATCCATTATATCTCATTATTATTAGCTTAATTATAAGCTAACTAATTTATTTTTTTCATCAAATTTTCAGGTTTTAATAGATTCGCTTCAGAATTCTGATTCATCATCTTTTGAAGTGATCGTTGCTGATCTTTCTACAGCTTCTGAAGAGATTGTTGCTGATCTTTCTACATCTTCTGAAGAGATTGTTGCTGAACTTTCTACAACTTCTAAAGAGATCGTTGTTAGTGATGATGTTTCAACTAAGTATACTGAGGAGATTGTAGCTTATAAACACGGTGATGCATATGAAGCTATTAAGAGTAAGCTTTTTGATTATTTTAAAATTTTACTATATAAACCGTATGTTCAGTGTTAATAACTTAATAAGCTAGGTTATTAGTTGTAAGCTCTGAATAAGCTTTTAGTTTGTTGTTGATTGAATTAAGCAGTTTTAATCTCTGAATAAGCATATTTAAGCTTTTAGTTGTAGCTTATTAACACTTTTGTGATATCACATGTGATATATCATTTATGTGATATATCACATGTGATATAACACTTTTGTGATATATCATTTATGTGATATATCACATGTAAAATATTTTTGTTGCATGCATCACATGTATTATATCACATGTGATATTAAGATAATGTTTTTGTTATTCCGTTTTTAGTTTGCCAGTGTTTTTATTTGTGCTTTTATTTTTTCAGATTTGAATGCTATTAAAACTCTTGAATCATTTGCTACTAGGTATGAGGTTGGAAACGGAACCGGAACCGGTGGATCCGAGAACCGATTTTTCTGAAAAGTGGGAACCGAGAACCGAACCGAATTTAGTTTTTGGTTCCGGTTCTGGTTCCGGTTCTTTTGGATCTACCCGTACAGGAACCACTTTTCTATTAAGCTAGTAAAAAACACAAAATATTAAACTTTTTAAGAACTTGCAACTATTTACATTTAAGCATATAACAATTAACAACTTAACCATAAACTCGAATAATTAATCATTCTATAGTTACTTTCACTTGTTCATATTTTTAACAAAACAATAATGCATAACAATCCGAAAAACAAAATAAAATAACTTAAAACTTTGTTCATATGTGTTAGGCAAAGTATCAATAAAACTAAACGTGCTACGTGATGATCATGTGGCTACGTGATGATGATAGATAATAAACAATGTATTAATAAAAGTGCTAGCAAATTTTACCATGATGAACATGTAAAAGCTAATCGAATGCAAATAAAAATAAAATATAAACTTACTTCAATTGTTTTGATAATGATGAATGATCTTGGAATGTTAGTAGGTTTAGATTAATTATTGATTTGTGGATGTTTCAGTAAATTAAAGATTAGTGTTTAGAGTGTTTGGCTTGATGGCTAGTAGGTTTATTTATTTATTATTTTTTTTAATGATATGTAGGATTTGATAAATATTTTGATAAGAAGTAAAAAAAAATTACATATTTTTATATTATTGGATCTTTGGTTCCGGAACAGAGAACCGGTGGAACCGATCCGAACCGACCCAAGAACCGAAAAATCTCAAAATCAAGAACTGGAACTGGAACCATTGGTTCTGGTTCCGGTTCAGTTCTTCATGGTTCCGGTCCGGTTCTTGGTCCGGTTTCGGTTCTTTGGTTCTTTTGCTCATCCCTATTTGCTACTCACTCTAATTTTGATACTCCTGGTGGAACTGTTTATTATATTTCTAAAGTTCATGCGGATGTTTTATTAGTTAAAGGCAAAGTTTATAAGTCGATTGATAAGTGCATTACCGCCTATATGAGATATGCTGCTAAAGCAGGGTTTGTGGTTAGGAAATCATGCCAGAAAAGATTGAGAAATGGTGTTGTTAAACGAAAGTATCTTGTGTGTAATATGGAAGGTTGTCCTAAGGGTATACAGGTGGACTCGTTAGACTTAGAGAATAGTGACAAGCAGATTAGACGTTCTAACCTGCATATCACAGGCTGCAAAGCGCGTGTTGTTTTTGACTTGATTCCTGGTACTAGTAAGTACAACTTGAGTGTTTTTGATAGTATTCATAATCATGAGCTTGAACGTGAAGAATATAAGCATTTGTCAAAGACTGAGAGGCAGTTAACCTATGTTGAGCAATTGTTTATTGTTAAAGCTGCTAGCGTAAATATAGGTGCAACGGAAGCTCATCACATCTTAACTGATTTGAAGGGTTCTTACTTGCTTGATCATGGTACAATGGTTGATTTCAAGAACTTTTTTAGGAGTGTGAACTGCTATATAGGCAATAGTGTTGCCCAGATGCTTATCTCTAAGATGGAAAATAGAAAGAAGCATGTGCCAAATTTTTCATTTGATTATTTTGTCGAAAATGCTGAGCTTGCTGCAATTTTTTAGGCTGATGAAGTTTAAAAGTTCTACTATCGGGATTTTTGTGATGTTGTTTCCTTTGATGCTACGTACAGAACAAACAAGTGAATTTTTGTATGTTTAAATATGAGATTTGATGATATGATTTGCGTTTTATTGTTTAATCTGCTATTTTATCTATTTTTTTTCCAGGTACAAAATGGTGTTTGTTCCCTTTACAGCCATAGATAATCATCGGAGGTGTGTGATAGTCGCAGGGCCGGTCCTGAGGTTTTTGATGCCCGGGCGAGCCGAATAAAATATGCCCCCTTATAAACAAAAACACAAATCTTTTAGGGGTTTGGAACCTAGTCAATTAAGCTAGGCGGCTCATCCCCATGCCGAATTCTATTTATTAATTAAAATGTTACGATACAAGGAAATAAATTTTGAATTACAAGCCCCTACTATATCACCTAAACTGATGTCTTCGCGCGTTTCTTGAAGCAAATTCATCAATTATCTTGTCATAGTCGACATTTGCCAAAAAACTAGTTTCTATACTTAATATTGCCAACCTGTTCAGTCTCTCTTGACTCATCGTACTCCATAAATAAGACTTCAATATCTTTAATTTTGAAAAACTTCTTTCCGCGGATGCTACCGTGACTGGTATGGTTAATAAAATCTTGTATGCAAGTAAAATATTTGGAAACATATCCATCTTTTTTGTAAACTCCATGATTTCAATAGATGACCAAGGCCTTTCTCCATTATATGCTCCATTAGGCAACATGACCTGCAAAATTTGTAACTCCATAAACAAGTCGTTACCATCGATATCACAATCTTCACCATTTGTCAATGCAGATTCAAGATTTAAACAACATTCTTTCAAGTTGTCATCATCCAAATAAGCTAACTTTGATGCAGCAAACATGAAACCAAAAATTGATTCAAAATATTTCGTTTGTTTAAATCTGCTATTTAGTCATGTTAGAGCCATATCAACCAAAACAAGAAAGTAATCAGTTCTAAATTGATCTTTAGCAGATTGTTGTTTTCTTTCGGTATTCGGAATTTCATCAAATTGTTTTTTCCTACAAGGAACACGTTTTATAGTAAACTCGGGCTCAATATCAATGGTTTCAGAAATTAATTTAGCTTCACTAATAGCATCGTCTAACCCAGTTTCCCTGTAATTTTCAAAATAGCTAACCAAATCTTCTAAATTTTTTAATACAACATCAAGTAGCATATCACTTGACTGTAATTTCTTACCAACTAAATTAATTTTATATAAAATATCATACCAAATAACCAAACTTAGAACAAATTCAAAACTTGACAATTCACCATTTACCAATGATTCAGCAGTTCTACACACTAGTCCGTCATCACTTACTTTGGATAATTTTAATAAAGCTTTCTTTATCTTGGAAACTTATGTTTTTATAGCTTTAACACTTTCTATATGACTTTCCCATCTAGTGGCACACAATGATTTTAACGTCAATTCATCGATATATTCAAGTAAAACACTCCATCGTTTGGTAGAACTAGAGAAAACTGTATATATAGCTTGACATGTTCCAAAAAAGGTTTTTGCTTTTTGACAAGAATTTGCCATATCACATAATACCAGGTTAAGACAGTGACACCCACATGGCATATAAAAAGCTCTTGGGTTTATATCAAGTAATCTTTTTTGAACACCCTCATGTTTTCCTTTCATATTAGATCCATTATCGTACCCTTGTCCTCTAACATATTTAATATCTAGATCAAGAGATTTTAAAACATCTTGTAACACATTGAAAAGACCTAATCCTGTTGTATCCTCTACGACCAAAAACTCTAAAAAAACTCTTCTACTTTTATAGGAGTACACGACACATCAACACATCTAATAATTAAAGTCATTTGCTCTTGGCGACTTACATCGGGAGTGCAATTGAGAATTACTGAATAGTACTTTGCCTCTTTGATTTTTTTAATTATGGCATTCTTTACATCGGCTGCTAACATTTCAATTAATTCATTTTGAATTTTATGACTTAGATAATGATAATGAGTTTCTTTGTCTAGAATTCTGCGAAAATGTTCTTTCATTATAGGATCAAACTCAGCAATCATTTGAATTATGCCCAAAAAGTTCCCATTAGACTTTTTATAAAGTTTTTCATTTGTTCCACGAAAAGGCACATCATATTCAGCCAAACATTTCACAACAGCAATTATTTTAATTAAAACTTCTTTCCAATGTTCGGTATCTCTTTTTATAAGTTCTTGTAGATCTTTATTAATTGTTTGATTCATACTTAACCTTATTCGCAGCTCAGACCAAGTTCTAAAGTTAACCATATGCTCAGAGCTATTTTCATGCTTCTTTAAAGCTACACTAAGATGTTTCCAATCATTTGTTCCTACATTTGATAATTGACTTTTAGATATCGCGGTTTTAAATAACTTGCAACAAAAACAGAAAACCTTATCTAGCTCTTTGGAGTAAACCAACCATTTTCTATCTATAGAATCGCCGTTTCGTAGCTTACGCACATAACATTCACTAGAAAAGTGTCTACCTCCTTTATCTTTTGGATAATCGATATTAGTTTCTCTAAAGGGCCATTTGGTTACAAGTTCGTCCTTCATGTTTGAACGTAAACCATCCCAAATTCTCACATCAAAAATATTATAATTAACTTTAGGTAGACTTTCATTATTTTTTTCGGCATGATCTTCATCAACATTAACATCCTCATTTTCATTAACATCAATATCGTCATTAACTTTAGGTAAACTTTCATTAACATCAACATCGTCGTTTTCATTAACATTAGCATCGTCACTTTTTGAATTTTCATTATTTATAGGATTTTCATTACTTTCAATATTTTCTTCATTATTATTATTATTATTATTCTTTTTTCTAACAACAAATTGTTCCAAAGACCCAAATTGAGCTTTATTAGATTCTAGTTCTTTTTGCTTTCTTTTTCTATTTTTGGCACCCGACGATTGTGGACGACGAAACATGATAATTTCTAGCGTAAATTATCTAATATAATAGCAAGATAACAAAAAAAGGTAAAAAAAGAAAAAAAGAAAAAAAGAAAGATGAATTATGGAATGATTTCACCTGATTAGTTTCACATAGAACAGATTCGAGAGAATAACATTCGGGTAATATTAACTTGATGTCTTGATTGCCCACAATTCAGTTCTAAATTGCCAATTCCGTACGTTTTTTTTGCCTTCGTGAGACTGTGTGACTTTGTCAATCGGTAATTCGGTAAATATAAAACTTCCTTTTGATATTGTCAATAACTGTCCTACATTATTGGTGTAACATGGGCTTGGGCTTGAAAAATTCTTCGGTTAATTGTGTTAAATATAAAAATTCCTATTATATTGTTTGACTGAATTACAACTTCCTATTATATTGTTTGACTGAAAATATAAAACTTACATATACATTTAAAATTGAACCTAGTCTAGTAAAACATTGACTTACAAATTGATGCCCCCTTCCAATTTGCTGCCTTGGGCTGTCGCCCACTTGGCCCAACACAAAGGCCGGCACTAGACAGTCGCAGTAGGCTTATTGAAGAACGAAACTACAGCTTCGTATATATGGTTGTTGAAAGCATTCATAAAGGCATTCGGTAAAGCTCCAAATATTATTGTTACTGATTAGGATGGGGCGACGAGAAATGCTATTGAATCTAAATTTGCTGGTTCGAAACACAGACTGTGTATGTGGCATATTAAGGTATTTTTCTGCCTTCTTGGTATTTCTTTTGTTATATCACATGTGATACATTATACTCAGTAGTTTCTTATTGTTTTATAAAATGTGATATATTGTTTACAGATATGTTCAAAAATCTATGATAACTCTGACTTTAAAAAGAAGTTCAATCAAATTGTTTGGAATATGTATATCAGTCCGGAGGAGTTTGAAGTTAGCTGGGGAAAGTTATTGGACGAGTTTAGTTTGCATAGTCATAAGTGGTTAACAAAGTTATTTGTTAAATGAATGTGATATCTTTTAAGAAATTAGAAGATCAAGGCAAGAGTTTAGGAAGTCAGTAAAGAAAAAGTGGTTTCAAAATGTGTTTTGGCTGACATTGTTGTTATTGTTTTGTGGGTTCCTTGTTTTGTTTGTGATCTTGTTTTTAAGTAGAGATAGTGTGAAACCTGGTTCAAGATCGGTGTTGTCTAAGGTAATGATCAATGATTCATGTTGTGTATTGTTATTTATGATTGATGATTTATGATTATGTTATGAGTTTCTGGTATATATATATATGAAGCTATGATAATAAGATGTTTTTTTTTTTTTTTTTTCAGGCTATCGAATAAATTTTGTGTAAAGTGATGACTATAAATAATTAGAATCAGTTCCACTATGTTACACGTTAGTAAATTGGTTTGTGCCACTTGAAAATGCAATAATGTGATGATCATTTGTAAAATGTAATCCCAAACATTGGCGGAACTATGTAGGGGCAGGGGAGGGTCCCGGCGCCCCCAAAACTTGCGGCACCTAGTATAAATATTATAGGTTTTAGGGGTAATTTAGTTAAGGTTACAAATAAATCTTCGCTTCGGCCCCTCCAAAATAAATCCCCCCCCCCCCCCCCCCAAGAAAAATGTTCTAGTTCTGTCATTGATCCCAAACATCCCTTTTACTTGTTTTGTAGTTATTGAGAAATGAGGATGACTGTTTGGAAGTAGTTACTTGATAGTAAAATTTAGTTGTGTGGAGTTTTTTTGTTGATGCTAATTATGAACTTTGATGATTCTAGGTTTATGTTTGCAGAAGTTTAAGGTACTTAGTAGAATAATTACACTTATTTTTCTATTGGGGTATAAAAAAAGCAAGCTATTTTTTTGGGATTACGATTTTTGGTGGAGTTTTACTTGGGTTTCAGTATTCTTTACATGAGCATTTGGGTAGGTAGCAAATTATCAATCTATTAGGAACATTTAGCAGCAGTTGGTGTTGCTTAAAAATTTGAGGTCTGCATCAATTTATTTTGATTGGTGTATGTCGTTTTATGCATACGCCTGGGAAGAACAGGCTTCTCGGCTTGTAGTTTGGATCTTTGTGATTGACCATGTTTTAACTAAGAGGTTTAAATATTTCTTGGGCTATTAAAGAACTTTATTTTCTAGTAAATAATACGTAGAACCAACGAAGGCAGTTCGAGATGTCTAAGGTTGTTAATAGAAGAACCACTGTTCGCTGACTTTCTAGGGTCTAACCTTTCGCCCACTACTAAAAAGGGGCAATTAACCTTGACCCATTTCCCTTTTGCTAAGTTTCTTGATTTGACCCGTTTGAGATCACTTGTTCAGAAGTAAATGGGTCAAAATGGTTACCATTACGTTGAACTGTTATTTACATGTTTATATATTCATAAATGCGATTGCTAATACGAGCAACATACGTTAAAGTGTTCTTCATGCAAGAAAGCTCATAAAACATTTGAAACACTAGAAGTTTTTTATTGGAGCCACTGTTGTTCTTTGTGCGGCTGTTGGTGTACCTCCTGAGATACAAACACGCCTGATATTTGCTGGGCTTGCGGTTGTGAGTGCTAGTTAGGCGTATTATGCTCATGAAATTCAGAAGAATTTTGTCTTCATTGATTATGTGCATGCTGAGATTGAGTAAACACTATGTATTCTTTTTTTAGGTTGTATATCCGACTTTGCTCATAGAAAAGTAGAAGTTGTTGGTACAATGATCAAAAACATATGTATAGATAGATTGTATATTGGTTCTTGAACTTCTTGTATAAATAAATATTCGCGTTCATATAAACCATGGTAGTTTTATCTTTTGTTTGCGTAGTTGTACCAGTCTCACTTTTTGACACGAGTCTATCACTATAGTTTGGGGAACCTGGGCTTGCACTTTCTGATTACCATTTTGTATTCTTTGTTCATCAAAATTAGGCATAATAATCTCTTCAATCTATCTATCTTTCTTTCTTTTAAGATCTACAATCATTTTGCAAAAACACAATAAACTAAATACAATATAACAAATAAAATAACACAGGCCGTTAAACAAAAGGTGTGTGTGTGTTTTGTGGTCTGGTAAACAAAAGGTGGAAGAAAAGTATATTTATAGGAGTAATAATCAAAATATATGAAAGGATGGTTATGCCCTTCACTAAAAACAAAAGAAAATAGCAAAAATGGTGTTGACTAACGGATTACGGTCAAAGGGACGCATTTGGCCCAAAAAACCTGACTTTTGGATGCATGACGACTATGTTTCAAACTTAGGGTGCATGGTGATGTTTTTGGGAAAGTTTAGGGACCAACGGTGTGTTTTTGTCTTTTTTCTTAAGTTGTGTTTGAAAAACTAGATGTAATTGTAGATTAAAAATGTAAAATAACATAATTGGACATGCAAATTATGGTTATAGAATCATGTAGGCTATGTAGGTAACTTCAAAAGGCAAATCAGTAATTTTATGAAAAATAATCTCAGCATGTTTTTAAAAGCTGGTTTATGCAACTTATTTTGTAAGAACTTATTTTTCTAAAATAATCAACAATTTTTGTCACCAAAATAAAGATTATTTTTCGCATCTTTTTTAGCAAAATAATTTTAGGCTCCTATAACTATCTTATAAAGTACAAACCACTTTTGTGGCATTAAATGACTAGGCAATAAAATCTTAAAATTCAACAAAAATGTACAGTAGAAACTCTATAATATAATACACTTGGGACCACCAAAATTTATTAATTAAAAGAGTTATTAATTAATCGATAAATTAATAATTATTAATTTATATATTAATTAATATTTTATTAATTTATAGTAGAATACTTAGTTTACAAACACCTTTCAAGCTTCCACTTAATTATTATATACAATGCATGTATATCAAATGAACGGCTCAATTTGAAAGAAACCTTCAATCTCCCACCTTATTATGCTTCTTGTGTTCAATGTATCACTTTATGGATATTAAAAATATTTTCTATATAAATACAAGATCAAAATAGGTTAACAGAAACAAATCATACACACAACATGGCTTCCCATCTTAAAGGTGTGAAAAAAACAACAATGACAGACGAGATTCGAAGAGCATTATGCTATATATAAGGAATTATTAATTTATATTTTATATGGGATCTAAAGAAATTATCAAAAATGTATTATCTTATAATTTTAGCGAATTATTAATTTAGCACCCTATCCCCGAGTCGGGACCGGCAAAAAATATTATCTTAAAGAATTTATTAAATAATCGAGTATTAATTTATCGAATTTCTACTGTAGAACTAAATCAAATACGAAGACATTACAAATATCCATGCATAGTGTACAACTTTTTAATACACTAAGACATTACAAACTTAAAATTGAAATATACCAACAAAGAAACATATTGTATAACTTTTTAATGCACTAAAACATTAAATTAACAGATAATTAATTCCCCTGTTAAAACACCCTCAATATTTAAAAGTACAATAATGTATTCACATTGTATAGCCATTAGAAAACATATAGGCAAATTATTAAAAAAAAATTATATTTGCCATTATTTTATCTTCTGGGAAGTGAATTTTTTTTTTTTTTTTTTTTTTTTTTTTTTTTTTTTTTTTTTGTGCTTTTGAGGGTATTTTTCTTTCAAATTCATACTCTTTAGGGGTAATATGTGACATTTTTGCCTTTCGAGAAATTTTTTTTTGTATTAGCTAAAAAGCGCAAAAATGTCCAAAAATTTCATAAAATACCATAAAGAGGATGAATTTGAAAGAAAACTACACTCAAAAGGAAAAAAAAAAATTTTGTGGAAAACTAGAAGGGGGTTGAATAGTTTTACGTCTTTTTAATTTGTTATAAAAGGTTGTTTGTGTGTTTTCTTTGCTTTCAAAAATTTAGATTCGATATTATGTGAACTCAAGTCTTGCACAATTTAAACAACAACAAATATGTATGATATAGCAATAATAATGCAAGTAAAGAAATAAATGAGAGATGGAAAGATCAAACCGCGAGACAAGAGATTTATAGTGGTTTGGCTACAAGGACACTACTCCACTCCCCGAGCACCTAACTCGAGAGTTTTCTTCACTATGTTAACAAGCTCCCTTATGGCGGAGAAAACCTTACAAACTACAACTTCGTCACAACTTGATCACACCTTATATACAACTTCTTCACACCTATCTATCTTCACACCTATCTACTTCACAACTATCTTCTTCACAGCTATCTACTTCTCAACTATCTACTTCCCAACAATTTTTTTCACAACTATCTACTTCCCAACTATCTACTTCACAACAATCTTCTAAACAATCACTCTATCTACACACTAAGCTAATCTATCTTCTACCAAATATTCACAACAAATAACACAAAGGAATATATGTAGTGAATGATGCTCTAACAACTTGGATGTGGAGGTCACAACAAGTTATAATACTTCTTGTCTTGGAGAGTAGAAGTATTCTTCTTTTGCACTTGAAAGGATGAGACTTGGATCACTTTGAAACAAAGACTTATGTATATATGATCAAAGGATTATAGGAAATGAAAATGGGGATTTAGATCAGAACATTTTGAGGTGCAAAAGGTAAGAAAAATTTGTGGAATGAACTAGTATTTATAGGACCCAAAAAAATAATGTTCTGGAGCGTGCCGGTCCCTTTAATTAGGGGCCGGTCCCCTTAATTATTAAGGGGGCCGCCCCCTCCAGAACGTTGGGATTGTTTGTCCTTTTGTGAAGAAAATTTTTCTGGATTATATTTGCCATTTTTGGTTAAAAATTTGAATTCATATATTTATAATGATTTAAATATATTCTTTTAATTCCAAAAATGATTTTTGTAAATGATATAAAATGTTTATGACATTTTATAAAAAGTCTAGTGATTTAGAAAAATTTCATTTGATCATAGAATGCAATAAACACTTTGTTTATTCATACCTTAAGTGATTTGGATGTAAAGAAAGATATTAAACATTAAATACTTGTTTACGTCATAAATTTTTGTTCAATGAGTTTATGTTTTGTAATTATCAAAATATAGAGATATTGTTAATATGTTAACAATGTTTTTTGGCATTATTTATGTCAACAATCTCCCCCTTTTTGATGATTACAAAACCTTAAACTCATTAGGTCTAAAAATTAATTTTTAGACAAGTATTTAGAGTTTAATATTCTCTTCTCCCCCTTTTTGTAAAACCAAAAAGGTTATGCCGAGTAAGCTTCATGAAAGAAGTTAAACGGGTAGAAAGCTCCCCTTGATGTGTGCTCCCCCTCATTTGAGAGCACCAAGGAAACGAGCTATGGAATGCTTGGCTACAAAAAATATGTGAAGAATACAAGACATATATATGCAAAGAAAATACAAATAGATTCATTCAATCATTTAAGATAATCATAGAAATGAACATCATTACAACATTCAATATGCTAGAAGCATATTGATTACAATAAAATAGAAGAAACAACATAGTCCTAACTTTGCCAAAGAGAGTTCTTGGACTTGCTTGTAACCCATGGTTGAGTGTTTTATTTGGTTGAGGGGTGCATAAGCATAAAGCCTAGTTGTTTGATGGAGAAGGATATGGAGTGGGGTATGGAGCGGAAGGGGTGGATCTCACGATGTTGTATCGTGTCAAGGGTGGAATTTGATGAGGACGAGTGAGAAGATATTCGATCCAAGAGATATCTTCACTCAAGTAGAGGATTTGTTTTTAAAAGAAGATGCAACAAGGGCAAAAGTGAGTGTGGTTTATAACTTGATCCAAGTTGAGAGAGTGAGGTAGGCAATTTGCATAGGGTGATGATGGAGGATGCCCTTTGTTGCGTTGTGCAAGATGCATAGCAAGTAGATCACTTAGATCATGGATTTGGTTTATTTCTTCATGAAACTTTTGCCTTTCCGTGGCAATGTGGAGAGAATCATTTTGTTGATATGGATGAATTGGGGTTGTGTAGTTGGTATTGAAATTGTTGGAAGTGTAGTTTGATGGTTGATCAAACTTTTATGGATCATTATAAGTGGTTGGAGGTCGAGATGTGTAGTTTGGCATGAAGGTGGATGTTTGGCCAATGTTATATGGTTTGTAAAGAGGATCAAAGGAGTGACCTTGTGGGTTTGGAGTAAAGTTTGGGAAGTAAGTAGTTGGAGGTGTTGAGTGATTTCCAACTTCATTGGTTATGATGGATTTGTTTCGAGGGCTTTTTCTTTGCCAAACGGGTTTTTTGGTCATCCTTACTATCCTTGAGGCTTTTGGTTTTGGTTTGTTTGGGGAGGTCATGATGAGATGAATGGAAAGTTTTGAAGATTGGGGTATTTATAGTGTGAGATTTAATTGTTTATAGATGGACAAGGTTTGTTTGGGAGATTAGGACAAAATATGTTTGTGAAATTTGAGAAATGTAGGATGAAATGGGCTAAAAAACATAAAAGACTTTGTAAACCCGACCATCAGATGGCCGGTCCCCTTAATTAGGGGCCGGTCCCCTTAATCATTAAGGGGGCCGCCTTACATAATTAAGGGGGCCACCCATCTGGTGATTTCCATATTGCTAGAATTGGGTTTTTGGCAGAAAATTTGCAAAAAAAAAAAAAAAAAAATGTTGTGTCTTTGGGTTTGGATTCAAGCAAGTTCTACTCTTTGAGGCAATATAGCATCTAATCTAATCATAATATAGCATGCATGCAAAATTACTTAAATAATAGAACAATCATGTAATCAATAATTACCAGGAGTAAACAAGATAAGGCAAGAACAATCAATACTTCCTAGTGAAACTATCTTAGATTAAAGGCAAAGGCAACTAGTGAGTGAGAGACTAGTGATGGAACAAAATGACAACATTGTTTGTGACTTTGTCCTAGTGTGTGCCTATATGCAACAAATGTGGAGTTGTGATTGTTTCGACTCCTAAATGCAAATAAGAAAACTTCCTAAGAAACAATCCAAAATCTCCTTGATCTGAAATTCATGAATATCAATGGTATATATTAGATTATATATTTTGATAATTCATGTGAGATTTTATGCATAATTCAAGAAAATGTCTTTAGCATTAATCAACAATGCAAGAAAAATGGTTTTCATGTGTTTCCTAGATGTGAGAATAGTTTAAAAAAATTTTTGATTAGGTTTTATAAGAATGTATATGCAATTAAAATGAAGTTTCCCAATCTTTAATTTTGTGCGAAATACATTCCTAGACTCAGATATGAAGAAGTGTAAGAAAAATAAATTTTGTGCAAGTAATAAGTAGTGTAAATGCAATAAAATTTAGTCAACTTGTTCCATCATTCTTAATCCTGAACGCAAGTGGTTGAATAATTCACGCTTCCAATTCAACCTTTTCTATAGATATGTTTCCTTTTCGTACATTATCCCTAAGGAAGTGGTGGCGTATTTCTATATGTTTAGTCCTAGAGTGTTGAACCGGATTTTTACTTAAATCTATCGACCTTTGTTATCGCACATAATAGGAATATTTTCTAACCTAATGCCATAGTCTATGAGAGCTTGTTTCATCCATAGTGCTTATTGACATGCCTTTCCAGCGCTTACATATTTGGCTTCTGATGAGGCGAAAAGTGAACCACTTTTAAGGGGTCATTTAAGCCCGAATTCGAGATTATTTGATCAATTATTGCCCTAAATTGTTACTTTTGTCATTTTAGGTACTTTTGGAGAGAAATCTGGAAAAGGAAGCATTTTGGACGTTTTTGGAGCATAAAAGTGAAGAAAACGGCAAAGTCTCAATTTTCCTTGTTGGAACAGTACCTGACGGCGTCAAGGCTCTCCACATGACGGCGTCAAGAGTTACAAAAGGGGTGGATGTGGAAAATACACGTGACGATCCAGAGAGTTTTTAAGCATAGGAGATGACGGCGTCACCCAAGGCCGTCAAGGTCCAAGTATTAGTGACGACCCAGAGGAAAATACTACATGACGGCGTCACAAGTAGATCTAGGCAATACGATTTGATTATGGCGGCGAGTTGACGGCGTCACAATCCAATGCATGACGCCGTTACGCTATGTAATCTATATATAGTTTTCCAAATTTCATTCATTAGTGTGCAACTTTGAGGGAATAAACCCTAGTCCGAATTTTATCAGCTTTTCAAGGGTTTCAACCCCTTGAATCTTTCATGTTCAATTAAAGATAAGTACTCTTTCAAATCATTCAATATGTCTATGTGTTGTTTGATTATATCTTACGCTTGTCTTCAATTTAACATGCTAGGCTAGATTTCTCTTGTGTTTGCTTAGATGTAGTGAAACCTAGATGTTAATTATGGGTTGATTTTTTGTTTATAATTGTTATGGATGATTGTATTCGATGTTAGGCTTAAGAAAACTGGCAGACTTCCATTGGTAACTTGCTTGAACGTCTTAAGAAACATGATCGGAGGTGTACTACGATTTTTGGTTGTATTTAATGCGTAGAAGAATTCTAATGGTCCCATGTTAGGAGCTTCTAACGGCTCGACATAGGAGTGAAGTAGGATCCTATAGAGTTAGGGAATATTGTACACGGCCCTACGACTAGTATTAAGGAATATGACCCGTCATCCATGCAATTGTAACAAGCTATCAACCTGTAAAAGATATCTAGGGAGTAATGAAACCTAAGTAAACACAACTTTCCTCATTATTGTTTCTACCACTAGTATAATTAGCTTAATTTTCATTTCTGTTATTTTATTTTGATTGCATCTTAGATTAATTGGGTTAGTTGGCTAGCAACTAATTCCGCCCACTCCTTTAAAACCCGAGATTTTACTTGCTTTCATAAAAATATAAAAATACAAAAAGAATCATCCCTCACCTCTAGACCTAGTTTATTAGGCTTTCTAATCCTAGCGACACTATTCCTGAGTTGAATGATCAATCCCCCGGTACTTGTCACTATACTATACTACAACGATCAGGTACACTGCCTGGTGGGGGTTGTAAGCTTCTCGAGATCCCTTGAGAGGTAAAACCTGTTGCGAGGGTACGATCCCCACGTATCAGCTTCGGTGGTAGAAATAGCAAGAGCGGTTTGCTACTTTGAAAACCAAGATGTTAGACAACATCCCATAAAATTGCAAATACTGCTAGTGCTCTTTCTATCTACGTAGTCTCCCGCATGATCCGAATCCGCATAGACGATGGTTTCTATGCCGGATCCGTTAGGATACCATAATCCTAAGTGTATAGTGCCTTTAATGTATCGGAAGATACGCTTAACCGCTTCTAGGTGAGAGGTTTTGGGATCCTCTTGAAAGCGGGCACAAAGGCAAACACTAAACATGATATCGGGTCTACTTGCCGTTAAGTATAGTAAACTACCTATCATTCCTTTATACTTGGTATTATCTGGGGACTCACCTTCATCATCCTTTGTGAGTTTCACTTCCTTAGACATGGGAGTTTTCATGGTTTTTTAGTCATCTAGGCCAAATTTTTTAAGCATTTCCTTAATGTATTTAGATTGGTTAAAGAATATTCCATATTCTAATTATTTTATTTGTAATCATAGGAAGAAGTTTAGTTCACCCATCATACTCATCTCGAACTCATCATGCATGATTTTGGCAAATTCATCACACATTTCTTGACAAGTCGATCCAAATATAATGTCGTCAACATATATTTGAACAATGATGAGATTTGGGTCTTTCTTTTTAGTGAAAAGAGTGTTATCTACCATTCCCATGGAATAATTATGTTTAATAAGAAAAGCTTTTAATCGATCATACCAAGCCTTAGGAGCTTGTTTAAGTCCATATAAAGCTTTCTTTAACTTATAAACATAATCAGGTTTTGCGAAGTCAATGAATCCTGGAGGTTGTGCCACATAAACCTCCTCATTGATAAAACCGTTGAGGAATGAACTTTTCACGTCCATTTGGAATAACTTAAAGTCTAAGGTGCATGCATAGGAAAGTAATATTCTAATAGTTTCTAGTCTAGCTACGGGGGCATAAGTTTCGTCATAATCAATTCATTCTTGTTGATTATAACCTTGGGCAACTAACCTAGCTTTGTTCCTAGTTACTACTCCATTTTCATCTAACTTATTCCTATATACCCACTTAGTTCCTATGATGGTCATGTTCATTGGATTTGGGACTAATTCCAAAACATTATTAGCCTTAAATTGGTTTAGTTCTTCTTGCATAGCTATAACCCAACTTTCATCCTTTAATGCTTCATTAATATTCTTAGGTTCTATTGCTGAGAGGAAACAAAAGAAGTTATTTTTATCTTGGGCTTGTGATCTAAGGGTTCTTTGATTAAGATTTCCTATTATGTTATCTAATGGATGTGATTTAGATTCCTTAATATTTATGGCTTCGTTATTTCCTAAGTCTATGTTTTCATTATCATTTTCTACGGGTTTTGTTTTACTAACCTCAATAGCTTCATCTTCGACTAAGTCATCATCTGCTAAATGTAATGTTTTAGGAGGTGGTGGTGTTTGATGCGTAGGGATTGCACCAGGCTTTACCTCTCGAGGGATCTCGAGAAGCTTACAACCCCCACCAGGCAGTGTACCTGATCGATGTAGTATAGTATAATGACAAGTGCCGGGGGATTGATCGTTCAGCTAGGAATAGTGTCGCTAGGATTAGAAAACCTAAAGACTAGGTCTAGAGATGAGGGATGACTCTTTTTGTAATTTTTTAGTTTTTATGAAAGCAATTAAAAATCTCGGTTTTGAAGGAGTTGGGTGGAATTAGTTGCTAGTCAACTAACCTAATTACTAAGATGCAATCAAAATAAAATACTAGAAATGAAAATAAACTATATTATACTAAAGGTGTGAGCAATATATGGGAGAATTGTGTTTACTTAGATTTCACTACTCCCTATATATCTTTTACATGTTAATTACTTGTTACAGTTGCGTGGATGACGGATTGTATTCCTTAATACCATTCATGGGGTGGCGTACTTACTTCCCCAATCCTATAAGCGCCTACTTCACTCCTATGTCGAGCCGGCTAAGAAGCTCCTAACATGGGATCATTAGAATTTGCTCATGCATTAAATACAACCAATAAAACCTAGTACACATCGGTTCATGTTTCCTAAGATGTTCAAGCATGTTACACAATGGAGATCTGCCAGTTTTCTTAAGCCTAACATTGAAATCATTCATCCAATACAACTATAAACAAGTAATCAACACATAATCAACATCTAGGTTTCATTACATCTAAGCAAACACATGAAAGATCTAGCCTAGCATGTTGAAATCAAGACAAGCATAAGATATATTCAAACAACACATAGACATATTGGATGAATTAAGAGAAAACTTATCTTAATTGAACATGAAAGGATTCAAGGGGTGAAAACCCTTGAAAATACAGTAAAAAACGACCTAGGGTTTCACAAGTTCGGCCCTAGTATTCTCCACACAAGTTCCTCTCTAATGAATGAAAAATAGAAAACTATATATAGATTCTGATAGGTGACGGCGTCAAGAACAAATTGCTGACGCCGTCATCTCGACGCCAAATAGTTTCTCGGACTGCCTAGATCTGGGTTTGACGCCATCATGTGTATTCCAATTGTAGGCCGTCACAACATTAACTCTTGACGCCCTTCTTGTGACGCCTTCAGGTTTTCACAGGGTCGTCACGGATTTTACTCTTGACGCCGTCATGATTTTCTTCTTGACGCCGTCAGGTACTGTTCTCAGCATGGAAAATTAAGTCTTTGCCGTTTTCTTCACTTTTATGCACAAAAAACGTCCGAATTGCTTCCTTTTCCAGAATTCACTCCCAAAGTACCTAAAATCACAAAAGGAACGATTTAGGGCAATATTTGATCAAATAAATTCAATTCCGGGCTTAAATGACCCTCTAAAAGTGGTTCATTTTTCGCCTCATCATATACCCTTACACTTGAGATTTGCTTGTCCTCAAGCAAATGCGCTTTTATTCTAATCAAAATACAAGTTAGGGGTCATTTAACACTAATATAAAAGTAATTACAACAAATAATCGTTCCACTAAAGACCAAAGACAAGCACGGAGGTCATATACTAGCACCTCACAAATAGTGTTTAGATACTCACATCTCTCAGGTGTAATAAAGTATATATCACAATATGGAAATGGAAACATCTCTCACTACCTGTCATAGCAAAATAGATTACCATAGGCTTGGGAAAGGATCAAACCTCCACCACATGGCGTAAGCACCTAGGATAAACTATCAAAGAGGTCTTTTTAAAGGGTTGTATCATTAGGTGTAGGGATATGGAATACACGGTTTTGTTGGATATAGGCAGTCTTTACTGGTGGCGAGTTAATAATCTTGGTTAATTACATGTACAATATGGCGTTGCTAAGCCAAGACTAGACTCGACTTAAGCTAATAAACGAAAAATAATAAAAACATAAAACAAACATAGAATGGAACGGGATGGTAGTCCGTATGTTTTTTCTCTTATCTTTTTTTTTTCTATATTTTTTTTTCTTTTTCTTGATTTTTTTCGATTTTTTTTTTTTTTTTTTTTGTGTGTGTGTGTGTGTGTGCATACATTCTTACCCTACCATCAAAAATAATACATCATAGGGAATGAACATTCCCCTTACACTTGAATCTTTACATACTTTACAATAAACTAATCTAATGACTCGAATTAAGAAAATCAAAACGCTTGGAGTACTTTTAAGATTAACGTACATACGGGGGTAATAATATGATGTTCTTCCCCATTACTCCATAAAATAAGTACTTTACCCATGAGTCCCAATCGTCCCAAAACAATATGTACAAGGATATGACTCGACTTAGCAACAATGTAATCAATTAGATAATTAACTTAGGGTTTAACGAATAACAATAATGCACTAAAGATGAGTGCATACACGGAAGGCTAAGGCGATTTGGGTGTACATTTAAGTGGGGTGTGACAAATTCTTCCTTTAAGTAAGATGCTTAAAGTTAGAAACGAAAAGATAGGCTCAGAGGGGTATACTATGGGTTTCGTGTACTAAAAATGAGTACAACGCTAAGGGTGTGGGAAAAATTAGTTGACTTAACTAGCCAAGTAATATGACTTAAATGGTCAAGTAATTATAATACGGGTTTAATAAGGGTGAACCTAATGCCTCTTATCATGTAGTAAATCCTACTACACGAATGTAGTCTCACTAGCGTTCTCGGGATGCATCACTAACGCAAGTTCTAGAATCTAAATACTAGAATCTGAATACTACCAGTACACTCATAAGCACTAATAATAAATGCTTTTCCTATCAAATCTAAAGGCGAACCTCACATATTTGGGTGGAAAATTTTTCTGAATGATACGGTTTTGTGCTAGTCATACAATCTCCTATCCATGAGATGCTTGCTATGGCTAAAGTTTCACTCCTAAATGTTGTAAAGAATTTTAAATTTGGCGCTAAAATTACACTAACAAGTATTTTTCATAGTTTTATTACACATCTACCATTAAACAAACAAACTCAAGCGAAAGTGTATCTATAAGGTATCATCATTTTACCCTCCCCTTACACTTAGGATGAACATTGTCCCCAATGTTCAAGTAAAGAATGTAAAAGTGAAATAAGTAAAAAGAATGAAATCAAATACTCCCCTGATTCGCTCGGTATGATAATAAGGTGGTCAGGTTAGATCTTCCTCCAAGAAAATGAACAATCAAAGCTTCCCTTCCAAAAAAATAAATCATCTTCTTGTCATACATAACCTGTAAAACCTGAGAAAACAGACAAGGCAGCCTCGCATAAAATCGGCGGCAATCTATATATGCTAACAAATCCTAGAAAACAAAATAAGATATAATGCTTGTGGAATGATGTTTGCAGATTTCCTGGAGATTATAAAACTAATAATTCAACAAAAACTTAAAGACTCCGTTAGAAAAACAAAACTAGTAAAATTTCCAGAATTTTACACATGACGCCGTCAAGAGGAAACTCGTGACGCCGTCAGAAGTGATCTGCAGAAATTCTTATGTTAAGTTTCTGAAAAATTTCTGGAAAAACTTGTCCTACTTCCTGGAAAATCCTGCAAAACATCATTATGACTCGATACAAGCATTTGACTCTAACAAATACGAGTATACATGTTCACTTAATATTGTGGAGTATCATGATCGGTTTTGTTTCTTAAAAACATATTTGGGGTTTCCCCTTACACTTATCTTTTGCAAAAATACCTTTGGATGAAGTTAAGACTAGGCCAAACAACAAAATAAAGTATTTTCACTTTTTTTAGTTTTGAAACATGATCTACCAACAATAAAAATAAAGCATGCATACGGAAGTAAATAACAAACAAACAAAATAAAAATCACACAAAACATGGGTTGCCTCCCAAGAAGCGCTTTTCTTTATTTACGAGTCTTGTAGCTAGACTCAAGGTCATGGGTTACTACGTGACCTCATCCCTTGAGATGATGTACCCCATGTAGTTGTGATCATTACTATCGTGGTGGTAGTGCCTCAATCTGTCGATACTTGCAATCACCTCCCCTCCTACTTTACTTCTCAGGTTAGCCATCCCATCTTGGCTCATGCTCTTAATTGTGAAAGGCCCATAGCACCAGGGACTCGGTTTATCGGGAGGTATCGTTATTTCCAAGTGTCTTAAGAGTACTAAGTTCCCTTCCTCGAATGGTACATGGCTTCTTGCTGTGCGACTGTGTTCAAACTCGACACGAACTTCATTGCTTTTGCTTCTTTCATGTTTAGCCTCCTTGTAGCTTTTGATTCTTGCCTCCCATGCAAGTATTTTCTCTTGAACACGAATAGGCGACGTGTCAATGTTGTTTTTGAGCTTTCTCCAACTCAAACTCTCTTGCCCATATCGCGGGGTCATGGGGAAGCTAATCTTTCTTTTTCTTGATTTAAGCTCAATTTTCCTACCTTCATACTTAATGACAGCTCTAGCAGTGGTGAGGAATGGTGCCCCAAGGATTATTGGCATGCACCCATCTCCCTTATCATCGATGATCATAAAATCAACGGGGTACATGAATCCTGCGACATTAACTAACACATCTTCTGCGATTCCTAGGGGGTATACGTAAGAGTGTCCAGCGAGGGACAGCCTAACACGAGTGGGGGCTGGCATTTTTGACGTTAGTTGGTTGTAGATAGTTAGGGGCATAAGATTTACTTCCGATCCTTGGTCGGTGAAAGCACTAAGATATTTCAAGTCCCCGATGCTAGCCGGTATCTCACAGTTCCCACACACCATCTGCTTAGTAGCCACTTTTTGTACCAATAGTTTCTCGAATATTGGCCCCCCAGGTAACGTATCAAACTCATCTTTTCCCCCTTCCTCCTTCTCAGAACCCTGTTTGGAAGATTGGTTACGCCCGTCACCCTTTATCCAATTTGTTATAGTGTTTTCGTTTATATCATGTTTCAGGTAGTAACTTAGAGATTGGGATTTTGGTGGCTCTTCTACGGTTTGTTTAGTAGGGGTTTCTACCTTCTCATTATCCTTGTGGACAATTGCGATGGAATTAACAAATCGGGTAGTGGGGATGACGCTTTCTTTCCTTAGTAACATCCTTTCGGGGGTTCTCTGGTTGGCATACTCTTCCATCAGGCTCATCATCTCATTCATTTTCTCTTGCATCTCCTCTTTTTGCTTATAAACTGCTTCCTCGAATCTAGCGAGCCGATCTGAATGAGTTGCCATTTATTCTCTTATTTTGGATTCAAATTCCGAGCTAAGTTTCTCGGGAGGGGAATAAGGTGGGGTATAGTTTTGAAAAGTCTCAACATTCTCTCTAGAGGGTGATTCTGATAACGGCGTTGAAGTCATTTTTGAGATAGAATTGACAGTAGCCCGTCTAGGACTCAGGGGTCTCCTTTTCCTTTCCTCAAAATAGTCAACTTTTGTCTCAAGTTTGCATAGGAGTTCATCAGAGATTTCGGTAGTCCCTTCAGGTGTTGAGATTGCGTTGATGGCCGCTTTTATAGTATGATTAAACTCCCACATCTCTTGATTATCGGCGGCCAGCTCTTCAATAATTGCCCAGGACTCCTCGGCGTCCTTATCACGCAATCTACCTCTCGCGGCCCTATCGATTGTACATTTAGTGTGATAGTCAACATGATCATAGAAAATCTGAACTAATAACCAAAGGTTTATACCATGATGAGGGACCTTATGGAGGAGATCCTTGAAACGAGCCCATGCTTCGTAGAAAGTTTCACCCTGATGTTGTTCAAACATCAAAATGTCATTTCTAAGCATCGCAGTCTTCCCCGGTGGGGAGAATTGGGCAAGGAAGCGAGTGGTGAGATCATCCCACGAGGTGATGGATCCCGCGGGGAAACGTTCAAGCCATTGACTAGCTTGATCACGTAGAGAGAATTGGAATAGGCGTAATCGGGTTGACTCTCTAGTTGTAACATCAAGGTCTATAGAATCTACAATTTTAAGGAAGTCCTTGAGATGTTGATTTGGATCTTCGGAACGAAGTCCATGGAATGCACATCCGCTTTGCACCAACCGGATGGTGTTGGATCTCAAGGGAGACACATTGGCTCCGGTGAGCTCAATAGTGTTTCGATAGCCTTGGTGGCTAGGTCGGGAATACTCTCCTAGGGTTCGGGGCCTAAGAGGTTGGTTAGCTAGTGGTGGGTTTTGTGGGTGGCCTTGTTGTGGTGGGATGATGGGTTCAAAGATGTTACCATCGTCCATGATGTCGGATGGTGAAGAGTTACGAACAAATACACGAAGAAATAGATAGACAAAAGAGAACCTAAAAAATAAAAATAAAATCCTACTAGAAAGGAATCTAGCAAGTAGACCTAATAAAAAGAAATTCTAACCTAGACAATAACTATTCCCCGGACTGCGGCGCCAAAACCTTTATAGCGCCGCACTCTTTTGCGAAAGTTTAGGAATAAATGTAAAGATAGACAATCCCCGGCAGCGGCGCCAAAAACTTGATGCGTAGGGATTGCACCAGGCTTTACCTCTCGAGGGATCTCGAGAAGCTTACAACCCCCACCAGGCAGTGTACCTGATCGATGCAGTATAGTATAATGACAAATACCGGGGGATTGATCGTTCAGCTAGGAATAGTGTCGCTAGGATTAGAAAACCTAAAGACTAGGTCTAGAGATGAGGGATGATTCTTTTTGTATTTTTTAGTTTTTATGAAAGCAATTAAAAATCTCGGTTTTGAAGGAGTTGGGCGGAATTAGTTGTTAGTCAACTAACCCAATTACTAAGATGCAATCAAAATAAAATACTAGAAATGAAAATAAACTATATTATACTAAAGGTGTGAGCAATATATGGGAGAATTGTGTTTACTTAGATTTCACTACTCCCTATATATCTTTTACATGTTAATTACTTGTTACAGTTGCGTGGATGACGGATTGTATTCCTTAATACCATTCATGGGGTGGCGTACTTACTTCCCCAATCCTATAAGCGCCTACTTCACTCCTATGTCGAGCCGGCTAAGAAGCTCCTAACATGGGATTATTAGAATTTGCTCATGCATTAAATACAACCAATAAAACCTAGTACACATCGGTTCATGTTTCCTAAGACGTTCAAGCATGTTACACAATGAAGATCTGCCAGTTTTCTTAAGCCTAACATTGAAATCATTCATCCAATACAACTATAAACAAGTAATCAACACATAATCAACATCTAGGTTTCATTACATCTAAGCAAACACATGAAAGATCTAGCCTAGCATGTTGAAATCAAGACAAGCATAAGATATATTCAAACAACACATAGACATATTGAATGAATTAAGAGAAGACTTATCTTAATTGAACATGAAATGATTCAAGGGGTGAAAACTAGGGGTGGCAATTCGGGTCGGGTTCGGGTTGTCAGGTTGGCGGGTCAGAAAACTCCAACCTGAACCTGACCCATTTAAATCATCGGGTCAGCTATGTCAACCCTAACCTGTTTACACGTAACCCGAACCTGACCCATTTAACCCGTATATATACTTAGGTTGACAGGTTAAATAGGTTACACGGGTTGAATATGTTAAACGGGTTTCGAGTTGACCCATTTAATCCGTTTTATATATAAAAGTTAGCACATTACCCATTTAACCCATTAAACCCGTATAATTAAATATAAATAATTTTTAATTAAGAAAAAAAACTTAAACGGGTTGGCGGGTCGACCCGTTTATTTTATTCCCAACCTGAACCTGACCTATTTAATAAAAGGGTTAGATATGTCGACCCAAACCTAACCCACAATCTATTTATCTCAACCCGAACCTGTTAATTTTCGTGTCAGTTTCAGGTCAGGTTTCGTATTGGGTCAGAAATTGCCACCCCTAGTGAAAACCCTTGAAAATACAGTAAAAAATGACCTAGGGTTTCACAAGTTCGGCCATAGTATTCTCCACAAAAGTTCCTCTCTAATGAATGAAAAATAGAAAACTATATATAGATTCTGATAGGTGACGGCGTCAAGAACAAATTGCTGACGCCGTCATCTCGCCGCCAAATAGTTTCTCGGACTGCCTAGATCTGGGTTTGACACCGTCATGTGTATTCCAATTGTAGGCCGTCACAACATTAACTCTTGACGCCCTTCTTGTGACGCCTTCAGGTTTTCACTGGGTCGTCACGGATTTTACTCTTGACGCCGTCATGATTTTCTTCTTGACGCCGTCAGGTACTGTTCTCAGCATGGAAAATTAAGTCTTTGCCATTTTCTTCACTTTTATGCTTCAAAAACGTCCGAATTGCTTCCTTTTCCAGAATTCACTCCCAAAGTACCTAAAATCACAAAAGAAACGATTTAAGGCAATATTTGATCAAATAAATTCAATTCTGGGCTTAAATGACCCCCCTAAAAGTGGTTCATTTTTCGCCTCATCAGTGTTTCATCAAATGTTACATTTAATGATTATAGTGTGTTTGTTAAGTATTATATATGCTTTACTATTTTGTGAGTAGCCTAAAAATATTCCTTCGTATGATTTTGGGTCAAACTTAGTAAGGTAATCCTTAGTTTTTAAGATATAACATTTACTTCCGAATACCCTAAAGTAGCTTAAGTTAGGTTTTCTACCTCTTAGTAACTCATAAGGAGTTTTTCCTAAAATTATCCTAATTGATACCCTATTAATAATATATGTTGATGTATCTACAGCGTGACACCAAAATTTTTGTGGGATGGATTGTTCATTTAACATTGTTCTACTCATTTCTTGTAGTGACCTATTCTTTCTTTCTACTACGCCATTTGATTGAGGAGTACGAGGAGCGGAGAAATTGTGAGATATTCCATTTAAATCACAATATTTTCCGAATTGTACTTCGTTATCAAATTCCCTACCATGGTCCGTCCTAATGGCTACTATTGTGCATCCTAATTTATTTTGAATCATTTTACTAAATATTTCAAATTTTTCAAAGGCTTGGGTTTTGTCACTTAAGAACATAGTCCACGTGTATCGTGAATAGTCATCTACTATTACTAAGGTATACTCCCTCCGTCCCAAATTTATTGTCCCCTATTGAATTTTTCGGTCTTCCTTTCTCAACTTTGACTATAAATATTTTTGTTTGTGTTATAAAATTTTTGATAAAAATTATACCAAATGAAAATACATTTAAAACTCAATCTGTTCATATATTTTGTATCAAGTATTATGTAATATAAACAAAAATACTTAAGGTCAAACTTGAAAAGTAAAGACCGAAAAAGTCAATAGGGGACAATAATTTTGGGACGGAGGTAGTAATTGTTTCCTCCATAGCTCCGCACAGCGGATGGACCAAATAGATCCATATGTAATAATTCTAGGCACCTAGTAGTGGATATTATATTCTTAGCTTTGTGACTAGCATGAGCTTGTTTTCCAATTTTACATGCATCACAAAAGTGTTTGTCACTTAGGGTGAAAACCCTATATGCATGCTACTATTTTTGTTTACCGAGTCGCTAGCTTGACTCGACCCCGAATTCATTTGTTCTTGGGGAAGCAAGATGTAGAAGAAACAATCTCCATCGGACTTTCATTCAAGATGTTTGGACAAACATTTGAAGCACGCGAAAGTTCCACACCGATGAGATAACTACCCGGCTTTAAATAGTATAAACTATAAGCGGTGATGCCGGGGTCAAAGATAATGTCTTCATTCCCAAAGGAGTGAAGAACAGGAGAAGTCACCCTGTAGGTGAAGAATGGAAGGAAAATCTTGATAACAATCAAGATTGACTCGTCATCATTAGAAAGAGAATTCATAATTGGTATATCATGAATCTCATCATTGAAGCTTATATGATCTAGACATATGGGCGGGAGGGATGGGATTTTGATATCAAGCAAATTCTCATGGATGAGAATACTTCCCTCCGGAACACGAAGATCATCTTTGTCTAGATCAAAGTAAAGTTATCATACTCTGGTGGAGATATGATATGAGTGAGTTCACGGGAGAACTCCTTGAAGGTGAATGACTCATATACGGGGAGAGAATTATGAGAATGAGAAGTGGTACTGCCACTAATCTTCTCTCTCATATGATCAAAAGTGAAGGCTTCAAATTCCGGTATAGAATCATCGGAAAAAAATGTCACTATCCTTAATGGGGATAGGAGATAAAATAGGTTTCTCTTTGAAAGCCTTGATTTTAGAAATGAGAAGACTGACATTCAATAATGTAGCACGAAGAGCTTCATCTTGGATTTCAGTGTCAGTCTCTTCATCATTCTCTTCTTCTAAGCTGACTAGCTCAGAAGGTAATTCTTCCATAAAAACGATGTCTCCACAAGATAATGAATCGTTATCAGTAGAATCGGAGAACATCTCAACATGATCAGTTGGGAAGATAAGAGGAGGAGGAATATCACACACATGATCAAGAATTCCCTGTGACTCTCTTGGGATTGGGACAAGGTTCTCAACACTAGACTCTATGAATTCGTCCGATTCCTTTTCAGGAACAGTGTCAAGATGCTTGTCCCCCATGCTCAGAGAGTGAGTGGGAACCTCGGGTGTGATAACAGCAGATTGAGATGGAATCTCAACTGATGAATTTGATGATTCTTTATAAAATTCAAGAATATCAAGTGTATCTTCATCATCACTGTCATCAGGAATGAAACGGAATTGAGAGCTAGATCTGGCTGCTTTTTCTTTTTTAATTGATTCCCTGATAGATTTTTCAATGTCATCTTGGGAATTTATTTTAGCAGCCTGTTCTTTAGCTAACAATTCTTTCATGGATTTCTCATGTTGTTCATGACCAAGAAGCTCATCATGACAAGTGTTTAATAACACTTGTATTTCTTTTATGTCTTGGATGAAATCATGAGAAAGAGTGTAAGGCTGTGGAGGTTGATCAAAATGACGTGTGTCATAATTGTCATAAGGTTCGGGCTCAAAGATAGGTGTGTACATATTATGGCAATCAGAGCCGAGATGTAAACCTCCACAGTATGTACAACAGTTGAACTGTTCTGACTGATCCTGTGAGTTATGTGGATATTGGTTAGAACCAAATTCGTAATCGTTACAAGGAACTTGCTCATAGACAAGCTGGTTCTTAGTTTGACAATTAGAACTGTCATGAGGACCTCCACAATACTCACAAGAAAAACTTGGTGTATTTTGATACGAAACATCATTGCAATTTGAATGATATGGTTCTTACTCGTATGGGTTATGAGGAAGGTGGTTGAAGTCGTTTTGAGAATATCCACAAAAGTTCTGATCATAATCAGAGGTGAATGTAGGTTTAGTTCTCAAAACATAACATGCACAAAGTTTATGGCTAAATCCACAATCCTTGCAATTGCACCGTTCACAAAGTGAACCATCTCCTAACAGATCTCCACAACTAATGCAATGAAGTTGTTTCAACGAAGATGTGTGAGGAGGATCGTTAGAAAGATTTGGTGAATCATTAGGAGAATTTGGATTTATGAACAAATTGCACACAGTACAAAATCTGTGACTACAATTATTCCCACACTTATCACAAATACACCGGAGACAACGATAGCCGTTCTCAATCGGGCTTTTACAGTGAAAACACGTGTAGCCGAGAGACGCCATAAGAATTATACATGAGAGGGGTATAAGAAAGTAGAATCAAACAGATAGAGGGCAAGGAAAAATATTTTTTGGGTTTTTTGTGTTCGTTGAAAACTTTATTTAAAATGTTTTTGGTAATCGTTTTGAAAGACCAAATCGTTTCCTCGTACATCACACAAAGTAATCCTTGAGTAATCTGATATGGTAAAATTCTACGATTTGTTTTGTTTTTATATACAAGTATGAAACTATGAACAATGATGGATGAATATACAATGAGTGTATATCCAGACTCACAAATCAACAAACCGTTTAGAATAACGCGCACAACCTCCCCGGCAGCGGCGCCAAAATTTGATTGGCTCCAAACGGTCAACCTAATTTGACCAGGTAAATGGTTAACAAAGTCAAACAGCTTAGAGTCAATCTCCGTGGAATACAGTGTTTCCTCGGGTCGTTATATCCCGACGAGGTGTGAATTGTATTCAAACGGGTTTGTGATCAGGTGAATTTGGATAGAAAAGGGTTTGTGATTGATTACACTACTGATTTATACAAGGGAATAGCTTAAATAAGCTATATTAACAAGACTGTAAAATTAGAAAACCCAGAAACGTTTAAAACCTAAAAATGCGTACGTTCAGATTAAAGTTACGTGAACGTACGAAATAAAACGCGAGTTTTATAGAAATAAAATACCTACGAATATGAAAATTACATTTTTACAATCCTAATGATAAAAGAAAATTTTTAGAAAAAGAAAATTAATTTTTACACTATTTATATAATTATTATTGATTAATTACTAATTATTAATTACTTTTTAATTATTTAAATTAACCTAAATTATAACTAATTATGAAATTATCCTAAAAATATGAAAATTAAATTTGGAAAAATCTAAAATATTATAAAATTAATTTTAAAATTAAAATTATATTTTCTAACTTTTTATCTAATTATTATTAATTAATTACTTAAACTATTATTGATTTATTATAAATACTAAACAACCTAAGAAAAATCTGAAACTTTTTACAAAATTATTAAATAAATACAAGAACCTACGAAAAATATAAAAACACTAAGTGATTAAGAAAAATAAGCTAATAAGCAATAAGCTTCTTAAATAGAAGCTATCACTATATTTAAAATTGGTTTTTCTTAATTTTCTTTTTACAAAACTATATAAATACTTAAAATAGGAAACTTTAATAAAGGCACTTGGCTAGGAGCTTAAAAATAAGCACTTGACAAGTTCAAGTGCTTAACAGTTTGTGTAGTTTAAGCTTATTAGAATTTTGAAGATAGAAAAAGCCACTCAATAAGCCACACAGATGAACAAAGATGGAAACTAAGATGCAAAACAACTTAAGTGTACAGGAAATAAGTGATATGAATAAGAAATGGGCACTGGATAAGCTAAAATAAGCCAAATAGCAAATCCAAGCCACACTCAGAAACAAACAGGCCTGCAGGCTTGTTGATGACTAGATTAAGCTAGGGGCAAAAGTTCCCAAGCTCAAAATGAGCACTGACCTAACAAGCTTGATAGCTTAGCTATAAAAAAAGCCAATAAGTTCTGAGTGGGACCCACTAATAAGCACAAGGGATGCTATGGAAATTGGGCTCATACACTGATGCACTCAGTGCATACTCAGTAAATGAACAAATTTAATCCTGCTAGCAGCCCTACTACATGACCTAAAAAGCAAGAAATAAGCCCAGAATCCCCAAGAATAGCTTATTGGCTTCTTAAAAAGCCATAAGAAAAAATAAAAAAAATAAGCACATGTTGGGATTCAATAGACTAGGTGGGTGACTACAACACATAAAAAATTCAAAGCCTGAATCCAAACATAAAAATCACTAAAAATCATGCAATAATTGGATTTCTGCCTAAACTTGCAACTTTGACTTTTAATATAAACTACTTGGTTTGACTTTTATGAGCTTAAATCCTATTCTACTGATTGGATATGTTATACTAAGCTATAAATGAACTAGATTAGGCTAAAATACCTACTTATGAATTGAAATGGTGGGATTATAAACTCTAGGACCTAACAGTTAACTAGTGAGAGTGAATCAAGGAGATTTTTGACTTTTGCTTTGAGAATGACCAAGAAAAGGATTGAGTGAAGCTAATTAAGGCCTGGGTTGTATGTCTACTCAGTTTGTGTCAAATAACAACAACAACAGCCCAAGCAAAATCCCTAATCCAAATACCCTTTTATGTGACTGTTGAGGCACCTAAATGAAGCAAAGTGAGGATCTAAACCATGGAATCTATCATTAAGCCTACTCTAACCAAAGATGGACATAAATAAACAACAATCAACAACCAAGAACTACTATAACTAATAATCACAAAATATGAGCAATTATAATAATAACTGAAATGGAACTTACAGTGAGCCTTGTGCTCAAACCAAGAATGAAACACCCAATCTTGACCTACTGTTTCCCTGAAACTCTAAACCAATTTTCCAATTTCTTCTTCATTTCTTTTTCTGCTTTTTCTTATTTTTCACTATTTTTTATGATTTTTGATTATTTTTGGTAATTTGAGAGAAAACTAATTCTAATCCTCAAATAACTTATAGAAACTTATAAACATGCTAGAATGAGTCCAAAGAAACAGAGACTAATACTTTAAACAATATTTTAGTTAAAAAGGGAATTTTTACTAAAAATGGCACAAACGGATCCAAAACAGAAAACCTTGAGATTATGGTTAAATTAACTTGATAAATAACTAAAAATGTGGAATACAAGTGTTTTTGACTAAATTTAGCAACAGGAACAAGAAATTACATTAGAACGCTTTAAACTAACTACTCTACACTATTCTAAGCTAATTCCCCTTTCTCTGTCCTTCTTTTTTGACTTAAATAGCTCCTTGTGAGTTTCCTTGACTTTCCCACTTGATCTGGACCATTGATTTGGTCAAAGAAATCCTAGCCTTCAAAATGTGATTTTGGCGCCAAAATGCCCCAATGGCAGTTAGATAACTTGGAGGGTTTATAGGAGCATTAATTGAGGTTTAGGGTCTTGTGAGGTTGGGGGGAACAAGGTATGGAGAAGGTGAGCTGGAGTGATGGCATGGCAGAGGAGCAGGTTTACAAGTGGAGGGGGAGGTGGAAGAAAGGGTGGTCAAAGATGGTGTTGATCGTTTTTATTATTAAAACGGGAGGGAGGTTTGGGCTGTGGTGTGTTTTGGGCCAAGGGATTAGATTGGGTGGGCTTGGAAAGGGTAGTAATAGGGTGGACTGGACTTGGTGTGTGGGTTATTAACAAAAGGGTCCATTTGGTTGTAAATTGTAACAAGGACCAATTGTGTCATAAGCTGAAAATTAAAGGGTCACTTCTGCCAATTGTTCGAAGTTATTCCAAGGGTAATATTTGCCAAGTTCCAATAATCCAAGGGTTTGAAATGTTTATTTTCCCATATTAGATATCCGGGGACCATTCTTGTAAATTTTGAAACTTGAGGACTTGTTTTGCCAAATCTTGAAAACTTTCAACCAAGGACCAATTGTGACTACTTGTGAACTCCCAAGGACCATTGATGACTTTTTCTTCCAAAACATTCCACCAGGGATCAAATCTGTCAATAGTGAAACTCCAGGGACTAAATTTGTAAATTCTTGAAACTTTTGAAATTTTTTACCAAAGGACTAAATATGACAACTTATGATTTCAAAAGGACCTTTGGTGACTTTTCTTTTAAAATAAGTGCTCAAGGACTACTTTTGCCAATTTTTGAAAGTTGGAGGACTGAAACTGCCAATTATGCAAACATTGCTCGTTTTTCATCTGTTTTTACTCATTTTGCATCTGAAACATATAAAACACAATTTTGGAATATTTTCAGTATTTTGATGCATTTCTGAGTGTTTTTAAATGTTTTTGCAGTTCAGATTAACAAAAAATGATGGGTGTTTGAGCACTCATCAATTATTTATGTCAACAAAAATGGTTCGCTATCCAGAAGATGAAACAGTGGCAAGTATAATACTTTTTTTTTAATAATTTACCCAAAACATATCTATCAAATTAAATACAACCAATTAAAACACCCATTATCAAAAAGTACAATAATATTCTCATGATATACAATCTAAGCAAGCTACAGTATAATCCAAAGTATAAATTAATTAAACACATTAATTAATGTTATTTTTAAAACACTAATAAAATGAAAAGTACATGTTATTATACATATTGTACAAACTAATAAAACACATAAAGCTTCATATAAGCTAACATGTTGATGGAACGTATAATTTTGAAAACCTGACCAGACCAACGAGTTCAACCGGAAACCAGAGTCGCCACTGGTTCGGCTAGCAAATAAAAGCCATTCGAAAATGAACCAATCAATCCAACTATTAATCTTACGACCTCTAAACTTGAGCTAAGAAAAGAATACAAATGAATACTATCAAAAATGTCACATTTCCTCATAAACTGAGAGTTAAACGTGACACTATTACAATACCGCTAAATCAACCACAAAGAAGACGCAATAATGTTGTACATACGATAAATCTTTTTTCTATAAGCGAACCGCGAGCTCAACTAATCTCTCCAACGATCGTTAAACTGAACAAGGGTATAGAATTGTCACACCAAACAGAACAAGCCTCCAAATATCTTTAGCGATGTCGCACTCAAAGAAGATATGATGATTAGACTCCACATTCTATACCTCGAAATGAAAGGTTTAAACGGTGCGGAAGTCTATGTAACCTGAAACGCCACATGAAAATATTCACTTTGCGAGGAAGAATTTCGTCCCATGTCGTCGGAGTATCCAAAGAAGGCCAAAGACAATCATAAATATGGCGACGTGTAGCTCCTACAAAAATGACGCCGTCATTGGCTAGAGACCATACACATGTATCTAAAGTGGAGCCAATATCGACCTGGCTTATCTCTAACATCATATCTCTAAGGTAAGCCAAGTTGCGGACGTCTAGATCAGTTATAGACCAATTCCAACACCATTGCCCATTAGAAATAACATCTCTTATCAAACAATCCTTATCTTGCTCCAACTGAAACAACTTGTTGAATCGAAGATACATCGCCAAGTAAAGTTGTAAAAGCTAAAATGCTTGACGTTGATAGGATAAAAGTAAGAAGATAAGATAAAAAATGATAAATATTAAAGTTAGTAATCGAGATGTGCGTTTTGTTGTAATAAATTTTATACTACATTATAAAGCATTTGAGACCTGTTAAATGATGAAGTTTTAAAATTCAGCCAACACACATTTTTTTATTATTATGAAATTGTGCTGGTTACAACATAGTAGTATTAGTTACAACATTTTAAAGCACATTTCGTAGACATATTTTACATCAAAATATACAATGTGATTAAAAAAAAACAAAAAAGTTCTAAAACTATAACTATCCTTTTAAATCATGTTTAATACTCCATCCGCCCCAAAATATAATTGCATTTTGACTTTTCAAAATTTTTTTCCGACTTTGACTTTAATTATTTTTTTCCGTGTTATATAATATTTGATAAAAGTAAAAATGGACTTATATAATACTAATGAAAATATATTTAAAACACAAATCATTTATATATTTTGCATCAAATATTATATAACACGAAAAAAATAATTAAGGTCAAAATTGGAAGAAAAAAACTTTGAAAGTAAAAATGGACTTATATATTAGGACGGATGAAATATATTAACATGTTTTAATGTAATTAATTGAATGATAAATGCATTTTGTAATTTATGTATTAATTTTGATTGTGTATGATAAATGATATCTTATATTTGATGTTTTTACTATAATTGCATGATTTATTTTTTGATGTTATAAAGTACGCAATAACTGTTAATAAAATTAACAATCATCACGCGGGTCTTGCTCTTAGACTATTTGATTTCGTCGTCTTACTGTGCGAGCATCATATTAGTACATGTTTTAATGTAATTAATTGAATGATAAATGTGTTTTGTAATCTTTGTATTAATTTTGATTGTGTATAATAAATGATATCTTATATTTGATGTTTTTACTATAATTGCATGATTTTTTTGATGTTATAAACTATGCAACAACTGTTAATAAAATTAACAATCATTACGCGGTTTTGCTCTTAGACTATTTGATTTCATCGTCTTACTGTGCAAACATCATATTAGTACATGTTCGTATAATAGTACTTATTTCGTTGTTTTATTTTAATATTATACTGCAACAGTTTTTCGTGCAACAATTCTAATAAATATATTTATTTATAGGGTATCCGGCACTGCAGCGCGCAATCACTTCTCTAGCTGAATCATTTTGATTTTGCATGTCACTTACCAATCAGTGAGAGGCTAATCAATTAAACATACAAACACCACTAAACAAAAACCCTTTGTTGAAAGACTCTGATATCACACTTCTCCACAGGTATTCTTCATTCACCTTATTTTTCTAATCTAATTTTAGGATCTTATTCGTAATTGCTTTGATTAATGTTTCATATGTATCTAAATTGTGCTTTTTTATCAACTGTATTTTTAATGACTATTTTTGTGTTGGAATGTTAGGGGGTGTTTGGGATTGCTTATTTTTGTTAGCAAAACCCATTTTACTAAAAAAACCTTTTGCAAATTAATCACCTGCTTGATCGATTTTTTTATTATTAATTTTTGTGTTTGTGAGAGTGTATTGCGGGGTATGTTTGTGTTTAAGATTGTTTGTTGGCTTATGAGCTTATTTGATTATATATCATAATCCTAAATTTTACCGCTTGTTTTGAGATTTATGGGCTTAAATAAGCTTATTATGTTATAAGTAATAAACCTATATAAGCCCGTACAATCCGGAAAATTTGGGCTTATGAAATATAAGGGGGTGTTTGTTTTGGCTTATATAAGCTTATTATGACATGATAAGCTTATATAAGCTGAAAAGTTTCTAAATAAGCTACAAAATGTGAGCTTATGAAACATGAGCCGAAAATCTAATAAGCCATACGCCTGCTATATAAGCCGAAACAAACACCCCCAAGTCGAAATCACATAAGCTCATAAGCACACAAATAAGCTTAAACAAACACCCCCTAATTAGAGTATGTTTGTTTGGTAGTCACCGCATCTCTATCTGGTGAAGGATTTGGTAAAGGAGAGCTAATGTCGGGATGGGCTGAGGTGGCAGTGGTGAATTTGATTATAGAATTTCAACAAAAGATAATTTTTTTCAGTATTTTTGCCTTTTTACAAAATAAACAAATCCAAACACCATTTACGGAGTGCATTTTTTAAAGCAACTTATGTGGCAAAACGGGCAGGTCAGGCGGATATGGGTGACGGGTCAAGTTTGAAGTTCGGGTCAAAACGGACCAGCTAAATATTTTGGTCAATTACAATAGTTCATTGCGATTACGTGTAGCTGTAGAAGTTGGATACAATTGTTGTTGATCAATGTGTGCTTTTGTAGATGGAAGAACCCCTGCTTGTATGGGTTGAGGAGCCTGTGGCAACTCATGGGTCTGTTCCAAAGGCTTCTAGTAGTCGTGCTGCTGGTTTGCTGTCGGATGAGACAAAGGAAGACCAAGAATGTGAGGGTTCTAAAAATCACCAGTACTCTTGTATCAGTCTTACACACCTTCCTAAAGACTCTTTGCATTTGATCTTCGAAAAACTAGATTCAAATCATGATCAAGAATCTTTTGGCCTAACATGTCACAGTTTTCTTGATATTCAAAATCTAAGTCGCAAATGCTTGAAACTTGGATGCCAGTCACATCGCTCACTTTGCTCAAATTTACATGATTCCCTTAACATTGAAACACTACTTAACCGTTTTAAGCAACTAGAGTCATTGTCTTTGAGCACTTGCCTTAAGATCTCAGATTCACGTTTAACCGCATTGCTAAAATATTGCTCTAACTTGCGGTCTCTTTATCTTGATCAATGTTATCATTTCACCAACGTAGGACTTACATCGGTTGCTTCTTGTTGTCCGTTGTTGTCCATTATCAGCCTTTCTAGGTGTACTATTAGGGATAGTGGACTGGAAATTCTATCAAAATCTTGTAAATATTTGAAAGAAGTGAATATTTCTGGGTGCTTAAGGATAACTGACCGTGGGATTCGGTCTCTCAACGAAAATTGTAGTCAACTTAGAGCACTTAACATATCTGGTTGTGATGAAATTGTTGGTGAAAGCTTTGAAGGGTTTTCTTCAACATTGGCTTGCTTTGAAGCTGATCATTGTAAGTTTGATTCGACGGCTGTTGGTAGAATTTTTAGCGGAGGTGGTCTCCAATATCTAAATCTTTCTTTTCTTGATCATAAGCTCTTTAATTGGGGACCCGGACTCGAGTTGATTGGTTTAGGATTTGCTGCAAATCTTAAAATACTTATTATGCAGATGGGCGACTTTGTTGAGGATAATGCTATAATGGAAATTTCAAAAGGGTGTCCTTTGCTGCAAGAGTGGAACTTGTCGCGTTGCAACAAGGTTGGGATTGCTGGTTGGGAGTCGATCGGATTGTATTGTAAAAATTTGGAGACACTTTATGTGTACGAATGTGAAAATCTTTGCGATACAGGATTACTAGCTTTGGGTTGTGGCTGTGAACGCCTATCAGTGATAGGCATGAGAAAATATGGGCAAGTCACAACTACTGGGATCCAACAATTTCAATCACAGAGAGTGGGTGTGATGATCAAATGTGCAGACAGATCAAACTGTGTTCCCAGTTGGGCATTTACAAGTTTGGGACAAATCAATTGAAGAGGAATTAAAGGATTGTTGTGCTACTTTAAAGTATTGTGGAATATTGTCCCGTGTCTTAATTTGATGCTTTTAAGAACCGTTCTAGTTTCAGTACGTACTACTTTTATGATCAACAAGTTTTATCTGCAGTTCCTTGACAGTCTCTTAAGATATACTTTTTTGGTATTATGATACTTGTCTTTCATATGTTTTCTAGCTGCATCTATATGTAGTTAAGATGTTTTGATATATTGTTTTTGGAAGAGACAGATGCATGGAGTATCAGTTGTTGGTGGTATATTTAAAATTTACATTGCTAGTATCAGACCCATCTCATATCAGTTGTAAATATAAAGTCGTTATTTACATCTTCTGAGAAAGTAAAAAGAAAAAAGAAATTCCAATAAGGAATCGAAGAACATGTATTCATTGAGATGTATGCACAAACACCACTGCTGATTTCTAGTGGCAATGCTCCTGCAAATAGTTAGCTCTTGTCAAGTTGTCATATAACATGTCTTTGTAACATACAATACAAAACATCATTTATCGTAACACACAAGTTATAAGATATAGGAAGTAGGAACAAACAAATTTTATTTATTTTAAATCAAAATACTTAAAAAAAAACAACAAACCTATTATGAGTTTGTTTGGCTTGTGATTTTTAATGTTTGTTTGGCAAGCAACAAATAACTTTATATGTTTTATTAGAATGTTAATTTTTTTTTTTTTTTTTTTTTTTTTTTTTTTTTTTTTTTTTTTTTTTAACATTCTATGAAGTAACATTTAGGGTATGCTTGGCACGGAGCGATGTGCAACTTTTTTCGGGCGATGATTAATGAGAATTTTGAATTTTAATGGTCGCCAAAAGAGCGGTGAGCTTTAATTATTTTTAGGAAAGCTAATTTTATACTGCTTTTTTAAAAAACGATGAGCAGTGAGTTGTGACTACTGCTCATAGCTCACAGCTGACAGCTATTGCTCAGTGTTACTTTTAACAAACACAACGTTGAACATTTAGAATTTGTTTTACAATTACAACTACAACTATATTACCAAACGTTTTCATAACACTACATCTCACTACTATTGGTATTTTTGCCAAACACACTCACGTATCCTTTTACGACCATAGCTCTTTGTAACGTTTCTCTTAAAAGGATAACTAGTAAAAGAAAATATACGAATATTATTGTTGTTGGTTATCAACTTATTATCACATATCTAAAAATAGCGACGGCCTATCTATCGCGTTAGTCAAACAAAATAGATAGTGAGTCTTGTCCATGACATTTAGAAGTGACGAAAACGTCTATAATGACGTGTCACCCTGGATCCCAATCAACGGACAAGATTACAGCTTCACACTCGCTTTCACAAATAAACACACAAACCCCCCAATCGAAACATAAATAAATCATAGCCGTCGGATTGATAACTTAACCACGTGGATCACCCAGGTATGAATGAATTATATCATTTGCTGTGATCAGTTGTCAAATAAGATGAGATTTTTTTTTTTGATAATGAAATGTTAATTATGTGTGATTGATTATATGTAAAAGGGAGGAAAATGGTGATGAAGTGAGTGAGTGATGGAGAAGAAAGAATTGCCAAGACTAGATAGATTCGGTTTCGTTAAACCCGAACAACACGATTTGCCCGATCATCATCGCTTAACCAAAACCAAGTCAGCCTTCGAGTATCAGAGGTAGTAGTAATGCAACCGTTATTGTTAGTCATGTGATTTAAAATGTGTTTGGGATTGCTTATTATGCTTCTTCTTATAATTAGAGGGGGGGTTTGTTTAACCTTATATGTGGGCTTATGATATTATGTCATTTCGGCTTATATTTCCTAAGCCCCAAATTTCCGGCTTATTTTTAGATTTATTATATCATAATAAGCTTATATAAGGCCATCAATCTCAAGTTAAGCCAGAAAATTTAGGCTTATGAAATATAAACCGAAATGACGTAAGCTCATAACCCCACATATAAGGTTAAACAAATACGGAGTACCTTGTATGTACTTGCTGCTTAAATGTCATGAAGTAGCGTTTGTATTTGCCTACTTTGTAAAGAAATGAAATAATCGCAAACGTTTAAATTTGTTGGAACTTGGAAATATTCAATCAAGTTCGTTTATAAATGATTTTAAGCTGAATATAGTTTTATTTCGATTAGCCCTTTGAAATAAGAAGTTTCGTTCCTACTTATTAGAAACTGCTTATTTTACATCAAATTAAGTAAGAAGAAGCAGTTTGGGTAGCACAAAAGTGCTTCTGCTTAAAACAGCAGTGTCAATAACTCAAAATTGGTGTTGGTTGATTGATGTGGTGAGATGGTTCACAGGGAGGAGAGGAAGCTACGGAAATGGAGGAAAATGATTGGTGTTGGAGGCAGTGATTGGAAGCATTATGTGCGAAGGAAACCTCATGTTGTTAAAAGACGTATAAGGAAAGGGATTCCTGATTGTTTGAGAGGTCTTGTTTGGCAGTTGATTTCTGGGAGCCGGGATCTTTTGCTGATGAACCCTGGTGTTTATGAGGTAGTCCTGATACGGAGATTTAGATAAGTTTACATTTTGTCTTGTTTTTTGAACCTGTTGGTTTCATATCTTCAGTGAATTAGAAGAATAACCGTAATAGAAAGTACTCTACTTTCGTATGGTTGGATGCACACTGTGATGCCAATCAAACTGTTAATTTTTTTTGGGATGATCAGAACTGGACTTTGGTAGATTTAATGCTAAATGTGAACGTTTAATAGGATAGTTGACCCACCTGGGACTTCTGCTTAATTTTGTTTATGGCGCAGGGCTAGCCACTAACATTGTTACGGCTTGCTACTACAACATCTCATTCCACTTTATTGAAACAAATATGTTGGTTAAATATGAAGAATATGTCAATATGCATAAATCATCTTGTTAAGTTCCCTCAACTCTCACTTGGGGAGTTGGGGTCACAGAATCACGTACTTTCAGTTTCGGCTGTTAGGATTTCAGCATTTTCATTTGCTTTGATATGTCGATGACGACGGTGATTGTGGTCACAGTCATTTGGTGCTAGGAGAAATGACATGTGAGCTCAGAGCTGACGTGGTTTTTGTTGAAAATCGGAAAATGATTCATGTATAACGTACCAATTAAGTTCCTGGGTGATCTAGTGTAATTTGTTGTTTTTGTCACCATAGTCTTATCCTATGCTTATGATCCTTATCGAACGCTGCTATTATCTCTGACAGATAATTTCTTTTGTTGCAGCAACTGGTAATATACGAGACATCAGCCTCTGAGCTAGACATAATACGAGATATATCACGTACTTTTCCTTCACATGTGTTCTACCAGCAGCGACATGGACCTGGTCAGAGATCACTTTATAATGTTCTGAAGGCTTATTCTGTATACGACAGGGACGTTGGATATGTACAGGTAAATCCAGTGATTCACATTCATTTATAGTCGTTCATGAGAAGGTATCAAACATGGTTTCAACTGCAGGGTATGGGATTTGTAACCGGTCTCTTGCTGCTTTACATGAGTGAAGAAGACGCATTTTGGCTGTTGGTGGCATTATTGAAAGGAGCTGTCCATGCTCCAATGGAAGGATTATATTTGGTAAATTCTTAATGTACCCAAAATATCTTTGTTTTATACTTCATACGACCTCTTGGTGTGGAGCCTTTAGTTTACAAAACTTCTTGATTTCTTCTTCATATGACTTCCTGGTGTGAAGCCTTTAGTTTCGTATCCATTCTTGTAGAGTATCATGACCTGTTTTTTATGACTCTGGATTCTGTGTATTTGTATCAGTGAACACTACATTTTCTTTGTTCACTTTGTGTTAATATATGAATTTGACTCTGTTCTCAGTCATCTCATTGCCTTTGTTATGCGATGTTTTCATAGAAGCTTTATTGGTACCACAGTGGATCATGTTAGGACCCTAGTGTCATTTATTGATGAAAGTGTTAAGGCAATCAAAAGCCTTATGATACAAAGGAATAAGATACCAAAGCCCTGAATGCAGCCATTAGAGAAAAATCCCATACAACGAAAAAGGCATTGCATTAACCTTGTCAAATTAACAGAAGTATTGAAGGCGTCCTGCAATAGTCAAGCAAGATATTGTTAGTAGATGATGGTTCAAATAGCGCATTGTTCAACATTTTCTGTGCTTTTTTACTATTGGTATACTTATTTTTCTTGTCATGTTGATTGTTTGTGATATCGCGTGCAGGAAGGATTACCTCTCGTGCAACAATACTTGTTTCAGTTTGACCTTCTCATGAGGGATTACATGCCAAAATTAGGGGAACACTTTACGCAAGAAATGATAAACCCAAGCATGTATGGAAGTCAATGGTTTATTACTGTTTTTTCATATTCGTTCCCTTTCCATCTGGCTCTTCGAATTTGGGATGTTTTTCTCTATGAGGTTAGTGGCATATAGGATGTGAGAAAATCTGGCCCGCACTAATCGAAAAATTTGAATAAAACAGAGACAATAAATTTGCATTTAAAGTAACCGGCGTTTGTATGTTCAGGGTGTCAAGATTGTCTTTAAAGTTGGCTTGGCTCTGCTGAAATATTGTCATGATGACTTGGTGAGTCACTTTCTATCCTTTGCGATCAGGTCTTACTAAGGTGAAATATACGTATATTTTATCTTCACTAATGATAATGCTGTTTTGTAGGTAAAATTACCTTTTGAGAAACTTATACACGCTCTTCGTAACTTTCCTGATGATGCAATGAATCCAGATAAATTGCTTCCGCTGGCCTACTCATTTAAGGTACCACTTTCTCTTTGTTTTAAGTATCTGCTTGCAGTCAACCACAAGAACTGTGAACAAACACCAAAAAGATATTTTTTTTACAGTTAGGTCATTGTCTTTAGCATTCAGCTTTTTGCAAACATAAAATACTGGGGACAAAGGAGATGATAGACAGATATAAATACTAGGCATTGGCATTTACCATCTCTCTTAGTTGATCCAATGTAAATTGCAGCAAGGTTTCTGTCTTGTAGCAAAATTTGAACTAGAATGACCTTTTTACCGATAGTTATCATTGCAAACTGTTGATGCTAATTGCTTCTGAACCATATGAATACCTTATTCCTTGGTTGCTGTTGAGTTTACCTTTGACATTTGAGTAACATTCAAAGCACATCCACAAAACTCTGTCAAGTAAAATATGAGAAGGTACTAGGGATAGAGGGCATATAAGACATGTATGCAAAAATCAAAGCTAGATAGTCAATCTAAGATGACAACCCTTTACGATACGTGTTCGCAATACAACTATTCATGTAATATTTGGGGGACTCACAATACAACTATTCATGTAATATTTGGGGGACTCTCACTCAGATTTTTCGCATGGCCATCTACTCCCTTAAATCAGCTGTTATCTACAATTTTATATTATTTGTGTTTATGACTCATTCATAAACATATGTCATGTTATAAGGTATCGAAGCGTTTGGAGGAACTTAAGCAGGAATATGAGAAGAAACATAAGAAGCCAGCAGATTCCAAGGCAAAACAAAAACAGCTGCATCCGGCTTAGTAGGAACAGGTGCATCTTATTATGTAAATACATGGAATTCTATTCTTTATGATGCTTGAGAAATTAAAAGTCATCATTGACAAAAGTTTTTGTTGCTGGGATTGAATCTTGAAATGTTCAAAGTATAGTTCCAGAAAAATATAAATATTCGAGTGATATTGTCATATTGATGTGTTTGTAACTGAAGCTTTGATAACAGTGATTGTTTGCGGAATGCCGGAATGTCATATCCTCTTAAACATCCTCCCGTTCAACACTTGACAATAATCCATAGACTTAGAAATGGGTCCACTTCCTCCCGCTTTCTTTAGTAATATCGAGTGTCCACTTAGAGCAATCTTGTTTGTAACTTGTAGCGGTTTTTATCGGTTCGGTTATCGGGTTGTTTGGTTTATTCGGTTTGGTTAATTATTTTTCTAGGTAAAACTGAAAACCGAACCGAAAACCGAATTTGAATTCAATTTAGTTTTCGGGTTGACCTGAATAATCCGAACTACATAATTTGTATTACTTATTTATTTAATTATATAGATTTGAGCATCAAACAAAAAAATTCAAGCTTAATAAATGTTCATCAAGAAAAATTTTAAGTTTAAAAAATGTTATATTTATATTAGGAAAAAGTTTTAATAGTTTGTTTTGACAAAAATATATATATTTATGCGAATTTGGTTTTTGGTTTGGTTCGGTTTTTATTTTGTAAAAACCATATCTAAATCAAAAACTGGATTTTTAATTCGATTCGATTCGGTTTCGATTTTCGGTTATGTGGTTTATTACCCGATTTGTGAACACCCTAGTAACTTGTAAGTGACGCCTAAGAAATTGTTAATCTTAAATAGCGTTAATTCTTTTCAAAAGTGAATTTTTTTGAAATAGTAAATCTCTAGTGTCGTTTCTTACTCAAAATTAGGGTGGAAACGAGGCGAGCCAAGCCCGAGTATGTCAGTGCTCAAGCTCGGCTTGTTTAAGTTTTATAATGCTCGAGCTCAAGATCGGCTCGGTTTGAGCTTTGTTTTTTAAGCTTGAGCGCGGCTTATGGTATATTTTACATGCTAGAGCTCGGCTCGTTTTTACGATCTGCTCATGAAAATTTAAAGCTTGGCTTGATCTTAGATCATAGTATATATATTTTGAGCCTTTTAACAAGTAATACAAATACATAATGTATTATATATGTTTAATATTTGAAATATTCTAGTGTCGTTTAGACTCGCGAGCTTAATCGAATTCTGTATATAAAGCTTGGGCTCGAACTTGATTAACAAATGTGTCGCAATTTAGGCTCAAGCTTGGGGTCGAGCTCGTTTAAGCTCGGCTCGTTCGAGCTATTTACCGATCATGAGCTTTTCACGAGTGGCTCAACTCATTTCCGCCTTCCGCGTTTACCGAAACTTGTTCAAATCTGTTAATCGAACTTGTAGATTTTATTATTATTATTTTTATTTTATTATCATTATTATTTTTTTAAGTAGAACTTGTAGTTTAGGTATGTGTGATGAATAAAGTCAGCTTCAATAATCTCCCTTTGAGCTAATCTTGACTTTCTTCTTCGTTGTTTGGCTCATCAACTTGAAGATGTCATATTTGTCTTACAACAGCAAATCATCATATTGTTTACTAGCTTCTAAAACACACATTTTGCATTTATATATGCATAATCATTCTCATCATTTGCCTCTCTTATTTTGTTTAGGAAACTGTTGTTTGTCTCAATTCCTGTATATTAGCATTTTTGCCATCCTCCGCCATGCTAGTTAGAGGTTTATTGTCATAAATATAGTGTAATACGGAGTACTTTCGAACTAACAACGTATAGTAAAAGGGTGTTGTATGCATGCTTTTCCACCACCTTTTACCTCGACCTTTTACTCCTCCTTCTAATAATAGTATAAATCCGTTTATTTATCAGTTTTTGTTTCATATTTCTTGACAAATTTTATATTTTATATTTCGTATATCCTGTGTCGTAGTCTTATAATAAAAATAAAATTATAAAAATTAACAAAAATAGAAAATTAAAGAAATATTAGAATCACTTTATGGAATGGATATCTAAACCCATAGCAAAAACTTGTGAAACATAATTAGACTGTCTCCAGCCGGTAATTGCTGCAACAACATGGTGGTTTCTTTGGAAGTACATTCAACTCTCAACGCATGAGGAAATGTGACTTATTTGATAACATTCGTTTTTGTTCATTCTCTTAGTTAAAATGTAGAGGTTCTAAATGTTTAATTTGTCCTGACTGACCCAAAAAACCGATGTAATATTTTGCTAGCTTCTTGCTAACTTTTATTTTTTCAATTGCCGTTAAAAAAAAGACTGCCGACATACTTTGTTTATGTCAACCATAACTATTTCATCATATCAAGTAATGCTACATAAAG